>NW_022045900.1:534747-568480 GCF_001654015.2 Drosophila navojoa
GGGGGGGGGGGGGAAGGGGCTTGTGGGTAGGCGCCTCAAGTGCGTTCAAGTGCTGCTGCGTTTTGGCCATAAATTGACTGCGCATGCGCAGTGAAAACTAAAAGTGAATTTCTGCAGTTGCATTCGCTGCGCTTCGTTTCGGCTCGCTTTGCTTTGCTTTGCTTTGCTTTTCACTTTCGTTTTCGCAATTGAAATTAAAAACTTGGCTAACGGATGCATTTACAAATGCCAACTGCACACACACATGCATATCGGGGTAGCAATGAACTTGGCTTGGCATATCAAATGCATTCGCCCAGTCGCCCAGTTTTTTGTTTTTGTTTGGAGAAATGCAACGCCAACAGACGCAAATAAATAAACGTATTTTGGTTTTGTGTTTTTGTTTTTTTTTTTTTTTTGCCTGCTTGTTTTTTAAATAATAGATGCAAATAAACAAAAAAGAAAACAAAAATGCAAACGCATAATACGACGACATATAAACATCATTTGGCTTTGGCTTTGGCCATAGACACAAATTTCACTTTCCTCGGGACAGGGCGTGCAAATAAATATGCGACGGGCCATTCAGATTAGATTGGACTCGAGCTAAAGTTATTGAGCTGCATTTTTCAACAGCAACAACAACAACAACAACTGTTAAGAAATGTAAAGAAAAGTTAATGGAGCGAGCTGAGGCCAGTGAAAATTGCAGGCGAAATGTAAAAATGGGAGATATATGGGAGTAGACATAGAGATGAGAGCTGCTATAGGCATATACTTGAAATGCATAGGCAAATAATTAAATATCATTATTATTAAGAGTACTCTAAGCTTGTCTGCTAAGATTACATCAGTAATCTAGTCGAAGCCTTTAATGCTCAGCATATATGATAATATAATTATTATTTGATGAAATTTATAGTATATTATCTTATTAAATTAATCCAAATTCAACTGAGTTTGGCTTGGCTAATAAAACTTGAATTTCTAGCTAGATCTGTTTGATTTTATTTTTGTTTGAATATCAATTAGGTATATAATATTGTAATTAGTATATTAAATGAGGTATTTAGGTTTTAATGTAAATATTTTTTTCGGGATTTAGCCACTGTATTTTATAATGCTAATAAGATAAATAATGTCGCCAACAGTAATATCTAATGATGCATTTAAAATATCTTAAATAAAAAATTAGCTACTAGTGGTAATACGTATGGCAAGGGAACGTGAACAATAACTAAGTACAAACAAAAACACTTACAAATAAAAAATAAATAAATAAAATAAGAAACTATATAACTATAAAAAAAGTAAAAAAAAAAATAAATAAAAAAAAAAACTATATTCAAAAATTTATAACTAAAAAATAAAAATAATGAAATTTATTATTTTGAAAAGAAAAAAAAAAAATAAATGAATAAAATTCAAGAATATAAATGTGAAGAATATTATCATTAAAATACATTCAAAATGAAAAATAAATATCAAAACCAATAAAAAATTTTTTTTTTAATTATAACTAATTGACAAAATTTAAATATAAAAAAAAATTTAATAATTACACAAAATAACATAACATGTTAAAAATGCTCAATAAATGTGCAAATCAAATTGAATATAATAATACATATTTATATATATTTTTTATTTTTTAGTTTGATAATTTTAAAATTTGTTAATTATTTAATTTGTTAATTTTGTCAATTTATGATGAATATTTCGTTGACATTTCAATCCACATTTAAATTTGACTATAAAACTAAATCAGAATCAATGTTAAGCGTTGCAAGCTCAGCTATACTACATCTGGAGTCTGGAGCTGGATTTATTGCAGCTTCAGCGCAATAAACACTGTCGGTGCGTATAGCTCGTCTGCTGCCCATACTTATAACGTCATTAATAGGGGGTTTTACCTTGACTCATCGCTCTGAACTCGAGCTGAGTCTGCGCGACTGCAGCGCAGTGATTTATAAGTTGTTGCTTTAGATAACCCAAGCAGGGTGACTGGCAGTCAGTGCATTAACTCTCTTCCTGACATTGAGATACAGTTATTTTTACAACTCAATACACACGTAGTACATGCATACGAGTTAATTGAACCCGGTCGAACTTCGAGCTGGACTCGCGCCTCGCACTTCTCGCATTGTATGCGGAACGACCTTGTTGACTGAGTGAACGACTGACTGAACGATTCGGAAGCGTTACTTTGGCTAACCAATTAACATGACGTCAAAAAGTCAATACACTCATTAAAACCTTAGCCTTAACACCCCGAAAAGCCAATTATATATATCTATATATATACATACGTATATAAGCTTCCGTTTCGATCTGTTGCCAACTGCGAGCATTTTGGTTTTGTTTTAGACTCAGCTCAGACTTAGGCCTATTGCAATATTAATTTAAAGTCCAAGGTTCTTGAGGCGGAAACAGGCGGTCAATGCTGCGACTAGCCTAGACATTAATACAGTGAGCACTCGATATGAGCATTGGAATTGGACGATAAGCCAAAGGAGCTTATAAAGTTTTATTCCTAGATCTTAAAAATTGATTATACAAAATATTAATTTATATATACAAACATTATTATTATATTATATTACTCATTGATATATTTTTTTTTTATATATTTCATATATAAAGGAGCCTTTAAAGTTTTATTCCTAGATCTTAAAAAATTATTATACAAAATATTAATTTATATATATATTATTATTTTATTATATTACTCATTGATATATATTTTATATATAATTTTATAGATCTTTCTGCACTTCCAACTGAATTTCTTCAGTTTTCCCAGGCTAGTTCAGCTCTTTCTCTCGCTCCCTCTCTCCCTCTTCCACACTATCCTTATATTTACAGTTTTTCCTTCCCCAAAGAACTCACCAATATTCAGCTCTGGTTCACCCTTGACCGAACTGGCGACAGTTGTATCCATAACTGGGTAGGATTTGATATATTCCGGCGTCTGTGGACGCGAATCGGCGGGCATGACCACAATTTGGCCATTATTGGGCTGAGCGGCGGGCACAGCGACCGTTAGCTGATGATGATGATGTTGTTGATGATGATGATGAAGATGTTGCTGTTGCTGTTGCTGTTGACTATGATGATGTCCAGCATTTGGATAGCCATGCACGTTGGCGCCCTCTGTCGCCTGATGATGATACATGGCGGCCATATGATGATGGGCATGATGGGGCGACGGCTCGAAGGGCGACTGCTGCTGCTGCTGCGGTTGCTGGTGGGGCAACAGCTGTGGCGCCTCGGTGGTGCTGACCACCACACTGGAGCTGGACTTGTTCACATAGATGACATTGCTGTGCGGCATTTTGCTGGCCAGTGCCACACCTGTGGGCGGCACAGTATCCATTTCTGTGACAGGTGCGACCTGGTGCTGATGATGGTATTCCGTCTTGAAGAAGACGGCGCTGCCGCTTGGCTGCTGCGGCTGCGGCTGCTGCTGCTGCTGCTGCTGCTGCGACGGCGACTGCGACTGAGACTGTGACTGGGATTGGGTTTGGGTTTGCGTTTGTGGCGCCTGTTGGCCCACAATTAGTTTGCTGTGTTGGTAGTAGGTGGAGACGCTTGTGTTGGGCGGCAGCTTGAGCGCATTCTCCAAATGGGATCGGCCAGCCATGAGCAGCTGGGAATTGCTGGCGGTGGTGCTGCTGGGCTGGCCCAGGCAGATCACCGAGGTTGTCTTTGACTCAGACGCTTCCATGGCGCTGCTGCTCGGCTGACAATCGGAGCTGTCCGCGGACATGAGCATTTTGCGTGTGGACGTGTGAACGGGATCGATGGACGACACTGCACTTGGTATTCAAATCAAATGGATTATCTCAATCTGGCCTAAACAGGCATTGTTGTTGGTGCACTTGTTATTGTATTATTGCGGGCGATTGCCACAATTGAATATTGCATTTGCATGCAGCAATTTCTTCACAGGAGAAACACTTGGATTTGTCACTTTCAGAAGGATATTTAAATATTTTTCCAAAATATTTTATCAAATTTTTTAAAATTATTATTTTATTATATTTTTCATATACATGTATTTTTTTTCAAATTTTTTGCCAACTTAACCGATGTGCGCAACGCGAAGTACACGTAAAAAAACGTTAACGACAGCGAATTTTATAGCGAACGACAGCGACGACGACGACGACGACGGAGCTAACGACGATCCGTTCGCTGCGATGTTTCAACGTTGAATGAAAGGAAAATCAACACTCGCATTGGATCTTGTTTAATTTTTTCGGCCAGCCGTCGTTGCCGTCGCCGTCGGCAGAGCGTGAGAGAGCGTGTGGCCTGTGAGAGAGCGCCACTCGCTCACGTGCTCTTGAAATATATGTATGTAATGTAACATGTGTCGGCGGGGCGAGCATAAGAAAACAAAACATCAACAAGAGCGAGCGCGCTGAGTATGTGTGTGTGTGAGTGAGTGTGTGTGTGTGCTGGAAGAGAGAGAGCAAGAGTGAGAGCGAGATCTAACTGCTGTTCGCTTACGTAGCGCACTTGAGGGTGTTGCTTAGACACTCACACACACACACACACACACACACACATAGAAACACTCACTCTCTAGTTAGCCACCCCAGCAGCGCCCAATTTGTCAGCTTGGTAGCCCTTTTAACTACCCTGGCAACAGGCGGTTGCTGTTACTCTCTCCCTCTCGCTCTCTCTCTCTCTCTCTCTCTCTCTCTCTCTCGTTCGTTGCCGTGTCGAGTGAAACACATGTCGCCAATAAAACCGATAGCCGGCCCAAGGTAAACGCCGCACAGCGGTTAATGTACTCTTTTAGCAATGATGATTCCCATTGCCAGGCATTTTAATCATTAACATCAATATCATGATCATCATCATCATCATCATCATCATCACTATTATTATCATGCATGAACATATAAGCTAGTTCATGGCGCTCCATGCGTTCGCTCAACAAGTTCAATAAAACTTAGCCAAGTTCATGCGCTCAGTGAAATGCTGTTTTCTTTCGGAATTTTTTTTTTCTTCGCTTTTTTTCGAAAATTTTGTATTTCGAATGCAATTTATTTAATTACCACTTGTTGCGTGTATAATTAAAATTATATCACAATACAATGCAGGCGCCCGAGTCATTGACACGATGCCGTTGACATTTCGAGTTGAGCGAATTCATAAATGATTTTCAATTAAATGAAATGTAAATAAATATTTACATATGCATACATACTATATATAAGACAACCCGTTGAGCCGCCTTCTGCCTAGGTCAATGTGAGATTCATTTCCTGTTGTCAACGGAATCGAGTGCCACGTGTGGCCGGCTAGGCTGCTGTGCTTCTTCTTCTTTATGCTCTGTCTACGTCTCTAGCCAAGGTTAAGGCTCGCAGTCTCACTCTCCCACTCGTTCGCTCTCGTCTCCCCAACGTTTGCGTGGGCGCTCGACTTTTCGGTTTTCCGACAAAAATAACTTGCTGCAAGTTATTTTCCCCCAGATATTTTCAGCATATTTCAGTGTTATTTATCGGGGAAATGTTTTTCAAAACAACACGAAAATTCCAGAGAACTGTGGGTGTGTCAACCACAGAGATTCATTGACTATGCCAATTGTTTATTGTGTATTGAAAATCTGATCTGTTCATAAATCGGATATATACTTATAGACAAGATACTCTTAATGAAAATTGTCATTCGATAATCCCTGATTCACACACATGCACATAAGTATGCCACAGCGTAAAGTCAACAAACAGAGTTGAGCAAGAAAAAAAAAAACAAATTCTCTTACAATTCCAGACTGTACGAAAATAAACATTTAACTTCCTTATTAATGCAATTTCAATAATAATAACAAGTTCGTTTAAAAATAAATGAGCAGACAAAACGAAAGTGGAGATCAGAGAGAGAGAGAGAGAGAGAGAGAGAGAGAAAGAGTAAGATGGACAACAGAGCACTGCATGCATTCTGATCGATCTGGCAGCCCTGGCTGCATGCAGCAGTTCAAGTGGAGGTCAAGTTCAACAGAAAATCGGGTAGCTGAGCTGACTCGATGTCGAGCCGATGTCGATGGCTCTCAAGAGTTCACAGCCGTTTCATGATCGCTCGCGTCTCAACATGCATTATTTAAATCACTTTTTCTCTTTTTATACATATAAATATATTTTTTTTGTATTTTTTACAAGCGCCAATTTGAGCGGAGTTTACAAGTGATGCCAACGATTCGCAACGTCATGATCACAAACAGCAACAAAAACAACAACATTTTGGCTGCGTCATGAACAATGCATTCGCCATGATCGGACGACGATCGCCGAGGCGAATGCACCCCAACCAAATGTCATTGGCTTCGAATGGATATGCCGCATAGGCCTCCACTTCGACTTCGACTTCGAGTTCGACTTGGTTTTCGACTTTGCCTTAATGTGCAACAACAATAAATTTGGTTATCAGTGTGGTGCAGCATCAACTTGATCTTGAGCGCCTATCGAAAGGACTGCCAACAATGGACTTTAACGCCGAGCAAGTAGTTGACCGATAATTGAAACAGGGCCAGCGTAACAAAGAGCGAGAAAGAGAGAGAGAGAGTGAAGCAGTAAGGGAGTGAATGCGATTAATATAAGTCAAGTCACTTAATAATAGAAATCCATTGTAGATTTAAATAATTTGCGCCTATTAACTTGACTTTTCTCTGAGCTGTTAAGGTTAAGGATTTCAGCTTTATATTAAATATATATATATTATATAGATATTATATCTCAATAGCCTCATACTGTTATATTATTATATAAGATTTATATGACTAAAATATAATTAAAATTTAAGCAAAGCTTACTTTTTATAATGAAAGATATAACAATTCTAATAGAACTAATTCGAGCTAAAAACTTTAGCTTTCAACTTTTTTTATAGCTTATCATAATCAAAATTTTACTGAACTTGTTCGCACAGGGAACTGTATAGTTAATTATAGAACAGCTTTAAAATTCAAGGTGTTGTTCAAGATAAAAAGTGAAATGTCATTATTTAAGAAAAAAGTTTTGATTCTGAATATTAAATATTAATTGATGATTTTAATAATAAAAAAAATTAAATAAATAAAAAATAAATAATAAATAAATAAATAAATGAAAACTAAATAAGGCTTTCCTTTAATAATTGATGGAGATCAGGAGTAAGGATCTAATTTATCAATTTATATTTAGTTTTAATTCAAAATTCTTAATAATATTGTATTAATTGACCATATATGTTAATAATATTTAGTATTAAAAAAATTCTTTATATATAGGGTAGATGGTGTAAAGTTAATAAATGTAAAATTTGTAATATTGAAATAAATTGTTTATATATAAATTATATAGTGTAAAGTTGAAAAATATTGTAAGGGATAAAGATCACATATTGAAAAGTTAGAAAGGTATGAATAAAATATGTAAATATTATGTACGAAATATTTTGTGATATATTGTATTTACATATATTTAAGTAATATATACTGCAATTTATCTTTCAATTTAATTATTTTCAAGTATTGCAAGTCCATTAAACTATTCGGTCAATTATTTATTGGGCTTCATATACCGCATGAACCCATAATATGCAGCCATAGAATGATCATGGATGAACTTCATTCCAAGATCTTCAAGGTATACAGATGTATACATCCATATGTATCACTTATGTATGTATGTATGTAGGTAGGTAGGTATTGTGTATAAAGTTCGTAGAACGATCATGAGTTTGCGAATTATGTCGCCCCCGAGTTGTTAATCGGTTAGGCCAGTCAGTCAGTCAGCGTTTACTTTATATATCATACATTTTGAGGCTTAATCAGAGCGACCTTCCGTTCTCTCACACTTCTCTCACTCTCTCTCTCTCTCTCTCTCTCTCTTTCTGTTTCACTGTCACATCAGATTCTCTTGCTGCTCTGTGACACGCGTTGGCCGCGCTCTTCATAAAGTTGAACGACTCTTGATGACTTTTTCCTTGGTAGTTGTTGTTGTTTTATTATTATTTATTTTATTATATTTTATTTTGTGCAAAAACTGTGTGATTAAGAGACAAAATAAACTTCCTTGATAACTTGTTAACAATTTGGGCAAGTAATTTCGTTTTGAGTTTTAGAACTGAAAAACCAGTTCTGTAGTTGTTGCTGTTGTTGTTGTTGTTATTGTTGTTTTTGCTGCTGCGATTGCGCAACTTTTGAACTTGCCAAAACGATTCGAATTATGTGAACGTGGGGCGGGCAGAGGGCAGAGGCTTTAGCCTCTAGAATATATCAGCCATCTGCTCTATGTTGGCTTATTTGTTTTATCTTCATATAGAACCGCACATACACACATATATGATGTATATATGTATTTGTATATCTATATAAATATCTGTATTGTTCGCTCTCACTATATAATTAACGCACAATGGGGAGGTGCGTGGTTCCTCTGACTGCCCCTACGTTTTGTTCTCTCTCCCTCACCCTCTCCCTCTCCCTCTCCCTCTCGCTCTGTCTGATCGTCTGTCTGTCTGTCTGTGTGTCTCTGCCACGTTTGTTGGTGTTCATGAACTCGGTCAATTTGAAGGCCAACACAATTTTGCGGTATACGCATAAAAAAATGTGTGTGTGTATTTCTTATAGTTTTTTTTTAATCTCGCTTCGTTTCGTAAATACCCTAACACAAAAGCTTAGATTGCGGGCTTGATATATGTGAAAGTCTTTTTAAGAGGAGGAAAGATAGAGCGAGAGAGAAACAGGAGCAATAAAAATAGCTTCAGTTGCTTACATAAAATTAAAATATTAAAAATTAAAAATTTGAAAACAGTTTAGAAAATTTCTAAATTATGCAAATTTTTATTTATAATAAATACAGCATATTATTTATTTTTTTATTCACATTTAAATATAGTAAATCACATTCGATTTAAATAAATTAAATTATTATTGCTCTTTATCATTTCATTAAAAATAAATTATATAAAATAAATTCAGCTGTTAACTAAATATACAAAAATAAAATATTTCACTTATATTTATTATATTATATTTTAAATAAATTGAAATAATAATAATAATTGAAATAAATTATTTCTGTCTTTTATTTTCCGAAATTTTTATTTTTTTATTCAACATTTTTATTCTGATATACATAATTCTCCATTAATTGAACATATTTTCCTAAGAGCATCTAGAATTCACTCAGCTTCCAGCATTTTCGAATGTACTCGAGCAATTTAGTTTTTTGCGTGGCTTTTTTTTATGTTGCCAGATTTTGATGCTAAGTGTGTGTATTTTTTTTTTTATATTTTTATTTTTGCAGGGTTGGTGATTACGCATAATTTTTTTGGCTGTCCAGAGAACTCATGATGTCATGCAGGCGGGAGCGAGAGAGGGAGAGCGGTAGAGCTCGAGTTTTTGGAAAAAACAAATGGATTTTCAAGGCTAAAAGATATGAGCAATTGGGAATGGCAACAATTGATCGAAGGAGCAGCTGCTATATAGCTTTTCCCATATACAATATATCTCTAAGCTATTATAATTTCTACATAGATAACGTTGTTTACGCAATGTTATCTATAAAGATGTAATACGCTACATATAAACCGAGTGCTAATAGGCTTATTTCTATACATGCCCGCATATTGTAAATAATGTCGTAATGACAATTGGCGTAACTACAAAAAAAAAAAACTTAAATAATAATAAACATTCACTCACACGCACACTCAGACACACTCTATATATATAAACATATATGTATATATTTATATTCTTATCGGTTATCGCTGTTATCAGCTGACAGCAGCGAAAAATGAAGGTCAGCAGCACAAATTCCTGATGGTTCGCTTATCTATTTTCCCCACAAGCAAAAATAAAACAAAAAGTGAGCGCGTCACTCCGATAAATATAGCCGAAAATCGTCGGAAACTATAGTCGTTGCTCATGAGCTGTCTGCAGCCGGCTATGGTAGACCTTCTAATATCAGAGTTGTCAAATTTTGTTCTATTTCATAAGTAAATTCAATTGGTTCTTTTGAAAGCGGTAAATACTATATTGTTTATTTTTATACCAGATCAGTTCATGGACGAACTTGTTCAACTGAACATCGTTCATGATTGAATGCAATCATTATGTATATTTCTGAATTAATTCAGTAGTTTACGTCAATAGAGCTAGCTGTAAACTATCATCACTCCAATTCGAGTCATAAAAGTAATTCATTTACTGAACCGGCCAACAACTTCACTAGTTCATTTTTAATAAAGTTCATTTTTAAAAGAATTAGTTCAGTTTACAGAACTTTTCAATAGAACTAGTTTTTGAGAATCTCTACATGCACTGCATTAATGGTTCATTAACTGAATTTAAGAACTAGTTCAGCATTTAATAGATTTAGTTTTAATAAACTATTTAAAACAAATCGTTTTTTACTGGTTTATTATTGATGACCATTGAATAGAATGGATTTTAATGAACTATTCAAAAGAACTGGTTTTTGATCAAGCCATTCTGAACAAATTTACAAATTTACAATAGACAAGTATATGGAGAGCAATATATGCGTATTATTGAAACAATTATAACAATCTAAACATCCATAAATATAATAATATTACATAATCATATCACCCAACATTTAGAGATAGTCTTCTTTGCGGTGAGTGCATCTCTTGGTCGTTTAATCGTGTTACGTTCGCTTAAATGCCTTATCAATGATTCGTTTTTGTAGTTTTCGCGCAAAAGGTGAAAATTCGATAAGAGTTTTCAAGGTCCACCCTTAACACTATCTAATAATAATAAAAAAGAAGCGCGTGCAAATCGAAATTGTTGTATTACACAATGTCTGGGAGTGAAAGAGAGAGGCTGATCGAGCGAGAAAGAGATACAGCTATGTATATTATATTCTTATCCGTCTTATTCAATTTGTGTGTTTAGGAAATACAAACGTTGAAAAGCTTTATTAGCCAAGGTCGGTGAAATTCGCGCATATGTTGGGGTTCTTTTTATACATTTTTATAAATTTTTTACTTTTTGTGCTGTTTTGCTAAATGCCAAAGCAAACAAAGGTTCAATGAGTACTTTTTTTTTTGAGCTATGACCCTGAAAGTGCATGGAAGTGAATTTTTTATTTAGATAGAATTTTATAATGTTTAAAGGAAATTCAATAAAAATGAATCTTTCAGCTCAACTATCTCCACTAAACATTCTCGACTTTTCCTTGAAGCAGCCATGAAATTTTCTGGCTGCCATAGAAGACTTCTACAGCGAAAGTCGCTTGAATTTCTAGCGTGTTCTATTTGCTGCTAATCTCTCTCGTTCTCTCACACGTTCTTTCTCTGCCTTTCTTTCTCTGCTGTTCTTGCATCTTGCAGTAGAACTTCTGTAGTACTTGAACTCGTTTTTCTGTTGTCTAAATGAAAAACTCCTTAAGTATCTATAATTATAAGAGGAAGACGCGTTGATCGTTTATCAAAAGAGAAAGAAGAAAGATGCAGGCGTAATCCTCTGCTGTTGTTGTTGTTGTTGCTCGTTCTATTGTTATTATCAGTGGACATGCAAGGGCAGGAAGCGCAGCACAATTTAATATGTATGTACAATAGCTGCTTATCAGTGGAAAATGCTTGCTTTGGCCCCGGGCCGCAGTGAAAATTAATCAAAAGTGCAGCAGACGCCTCCACTTGAGTGTGGCACAGAGACCCACGCACATGCACAAGCACACACACACACACACACACATACACTTATATATAGCGCGTCTCATTGAACGTTCAATGATCTATCCCAATAGCATCTCTTGCACATGCCCCGTTTTGAAAAGCGAACTCGACATTGAAAAAAAAATGTATACAAAACCAACAACAACAACAACAACGAAAGCAAAGCAATCATCCACAATTATCAACGGATGAGCGAGAGAGAAAGCATACGTTGAGTGTAAGCCACTGCGACTGAGCGAGCAAGCAAAGCGAACGAACGTAAGAGCGAGCGAGTGAGCGCAAAGTGCTGTAAACTGTGTGAAGTTCAAAGCCACTGCAATCGTAGCAGCAACAACAACAGCAACCACACGACAGCAACAGTAACTCAACGAAAGCTCTATGCACTCTCCCGCTCTCGCTCTCGCTCTCGCTTGACGCTCTATGGACTGTCTCTTCGTTTGTGCATGCTCGTGTGCTCGCGTGTTCAACTGAGTGTGTGTGTGTGTGAGTGTGAGCGTGCAAGTGTGCATTTGTTGATGTAGGTTCGGCCTGTCGTCGTTTCTAATGGGGGGGCTGCTGCACTTTTGCTTTTCCGCTGCCACAGATTTGTTTTTGTATGCGCAACAGCAGCAGAGACTTTGGATTTTTCCACTCACATTTCTTCGCACACATTTTCACAGTGCGCCGCTGATCAGTGAGGGTCTTTAACCCTTTCGCAGTGCAATGCACTCAATGCGCCGACGACAACGGCCACAACTTTATTCCACTTCAATTCGCCGCATCTCCCCACCAACCCACCTTTGCTCCCTCTCTCTCTCTCTCTATCTATGTGTGTGTGTGTGTGTTTCTGTGGTTGTGAAATTTTCTTCTTGCACATTCTTTCGCAGCTCTATGTGTTAGTTGGGCCTAGGCCTAGTTGCGTACATTGACGCTGACGGTGCTGCTGCTGCTGCTGCTGCTTCTCTTAACGACTGCATACAGTTTTGTAACTGTTATTGAGGGTTATTTGCAGTTTGCTGTTGCAGTCGACGTTGGTTCTGCCAGTTGGCAGGCATTTGGTGCCAATGATCGTAGATCGTGCTTAGTTTGCCTGATAAGCCAGGAGAGAGGGAGATAGAGAGAGAGAGAGAGGGAGAAGGAGCGAGCAATGAGTTTATTGACTTGTCAGTTGGTCGAACGGCCACGCATGTGCACAGTTGGCCAAGTTGAATGCACTTGGCCAACAGCAACAGCAGCAGCAGCAGCAGCAGCAGCGCAGCAGTAGTAGAAATTGGAAATTGCCGCACGTGCTTTGCTATGATTACGCCATGCCGCAAGCGCAGTGGCAAGTCAGAGGCCGTGCCTGGGACAGCCCGCTGCTGAAAGACATCCACTCCACTCCGAGGAGCAGCAGCTGGGCCAACTTAATTGTTAATTTGCACTTGCTTAGGCTGCACTTCGCCAGGCCAAACACAACCCAGCTCTGGGCCAGACATGTGTCTAAATTATAGTTTAGTCTATGTTTTTAATAGATTCAAACGGTAGTTGATTGGCCAAGTCGAATGATGCTGCTGCGGCCGCTGATGCTCCGCTGGCTGATGCTGACTTTACTGCTCGCTAATGGCTGCTTTGATTTGTGATGCGATGTGCGAAAAGAACTCTAAACAAAGCGGAAGCTTAACTAATTAATTGACAACAAACATATTTGAAAATTTTTAATTTTGTGTTTTTGTTTATAATTTATTTACTTTTTATTTTAATTTAAAATTATGTATTTTTTTTTTCATTTGATAAATTTAAATTATTTATTTATATATATTTATTTTTGTTTACTTACATTTTATTGTTTATTTAAATTTATTTTTTATTTAAATTATTAATTTTTAATTGAAGTTGTTTGAAAATTTGTTTGAAATTTATTTTTTTGTTATATATATAATTTTAAAATTTTCGATTTTATATTTTAGCGTGTTTGCAATTTGTATTTGTTTACCTTTTATTTGATTTATATTTCACATTTTATTTGTTCTAACTTTTTTATAGTCTTGATTTTTATTTGACTTTTTATTATTTTTATATTTTATTTGTAATTTAATTTATTTTTTAATTTTAATTTTACTTTTTGTTTTTTATTTATTTTTTTGTTAATTTTAATTTTACTTTTTATTTTATTTTTAATATTTTTATATTTTATTTTTAATTTTATTTATCTTTTAATTTTAATTTTACTTTTTGTTTTTTATTTTTTTTTTGTAAATTTTAATTTTTCTTTTTTTTAATTTTTTTTTTTAATTTAAATTTTATTTTTTATTTATTTATTTTTTTTTTTTGTAATTTTAATTTTAGTTTTTAGTTGTTTATTTATTTTTTGTGAATTTTAATTTTATTTTTTATTTATTTTTTTTCGTAATTTTGATTTAACATTTTATTTATATATTTATATATTTACTTTAATGTAACTTAAAGTTGCTTTTGCCTTTGCTTTATTTTTTTTTTTAATTTTTATTTTGTATATGCTCATCTCGCTATAGTAATTGAATTTATTTCAGTTTGTTTTATTTGCAATTTGACTAGCATTAAATTCAGTTATTGCACTTTAATATTGAAATATTGAGATGTTGATGCTTATGCTAAATCTGAGATGCTCTGATGCCGTTCTGCTTACTTTCGCCCAACTCTGAGCACATTGCGTGCAGCTGGGGCTGGCTGGATTGATATCTCGAGCATAATAAGAGTGCGAAAGTCATAAAGAAGGGGGCAACAAAATGCCGTGCCACAGTCTTACACATAAATATATATACAGTTGCGTTCATAAAAATAGCATACAAATAAAATCTGTAAACTATAGTTAAATAGTTTTTTATAATTTTTATTGGCCAATACTTTTTTTTAAGAGACAAAGAGTTTTTCCGTAGCTTTGCTTGAAATCGTCTTTGAATTATTGTTATTGAATTTATCTCCAAGATTTTTCAGTCCGTGAGTATTCGCACTACTATTTTAATGAACACAGCTGTAAATATGCTTTAGTTTTTCTTCTTTGTGCAACATAATAAGATTAAGAGCTGGGCCAAACGCGCTGAGTTGCCAACTTGAGTTGACTTAAAGCACAAAAATTACAATTCGTGCGAAAGTGAATGACCTCCATTAACCGCCATTAAGCGAGCGAACGCGCGACCAAGCGAGCGAGTGAGCGAGAGAGAAGAGACGACAGAACAAAAGCCTCAACAGTCGCAGCTCCAATTGGAGACTCTTCTCCCTGTGTTGCCCCCACCTACCCCTGCATTCAGCTTGCTCGTGTATTCGCATGAACCCTTTCTCGCTGCTCATATCAAGCTTAGCATAATAATTAGTAAGCCAAAAACTTGGGCTCGATCTCGGGCGTCGGGCGTCGGGCATCGGGCATCGGGCATTGGGAGTCCGGGACTCAAAGACGACAGAGACCCGAAATGTTTTTTATTGGTTCGCTGGCTTTGGCTCTGACTGCGGCAGCGGCTTTGGCTGTGTCTGTGCCTTTGTTCTATGGCCCTCGCTTTAAGCGCAGCTCAGGTGAGCTAAGTCGCGACCAACTGGCCAGGAATTTGAAACCTGTTTGAAAGACAACAGCCGCAGCAACAGCAAACTTTGTACGCGCTTAGCATAATTTTGTTGCTGTTGTTGTTGTTGCTTAATGTTTGCCATAATTTATGAATGCGAGCTAAAACGTAGCGCCACGTAGTGCCCTCCTCCTCAGTAGGAAGTGAGGCCCGGGTTTAATGTACGCGTACGCGGCCAAAGAACGTGTAGACCAAAATGCCAAACGGCTGAAGGAGAGCTGCGTCCAAAGAGGGGTGCAGGGTGAGCGAATGTGATGACGCTGGGGGCTGTGAGGGGATGTGTGTCTGAGAGGGGGTTGAGCTTTAGATCTACAGGTGTTGAGACTAAACTCGTTGATCGCCGCCTCTAGGCCGATTCGAATTTTGAGGGCGGCTTTTGTGTGTGAGCCGATGACGTGAGATCATTAAATATCTACATATATATGCAGATATTTATATATGTATCTATGTATTTATATTTTGTTTGGAAACAGGAAGCGCTTGTGTGATTAAGTAAAGGAGTCTTCAGGCTATAGAGATAACAGATCGTTGCTAAGTTCTCATCTGATCTTAGATGGCTAATGAGCTCATGATACATAGGCCTATTATTAATATTCTATATGAATTGTCGTCAAGCTAAAAGTGAGAAAGACTTATTTATCTATTCAACTTATATTTTAATGTTAAACAAGCTAAATTTTATAAAATTATTATTGAATAATTTTTTTTTCAAAGAAACTTCCAGAAGCTCGAACTTTTTAAGGCCTATATTGAAACTCTAACTTAATTTAGCTGAAAATTCGTCTTTATAGGAATATTATAAACCCATAAATTGTATTATGATTATATCAGTAATTCTTAAGAGAAATTCCAGCAATACTTCTTAATAGCCTATCATAGAAGTCAAATCTGTATCAAGTCGGAATTCTGACTAAATAAAAACTCTCAAAGCACTTAAATTGCATTATCATTTGATAGGGTTCTAGAGTTCTTAAGAAACGGTCAAGTTCTTTATTGCACAATCATTTGATCATGAATCCTAAAGGAAAGTTCGAGGAATACCTCTATATATCCATTATACAATATACCTCTGTATATCCATTATACAATATAGTCCCTTTCTCATTTATAACAATCTCAAAGAAGCTTAACAAAAATCTTCTTAAGTTAAGCTGTGCCTGCCAATTCCTAAATGCAATTGTGTATAATAGCTTCAAGAAAATTCCAGCACTGTATGCAAATATCCTTCTTTAGAACATCTCAGTAGAAAGCCAAAAGTTAGCCTAGTAAAATTGAAGAAAGATCTAGAAGACGAGAGTCAAATGAAATTGTCATTGAGTAATCAGTTTCTTTCATTATTATGATCATCATGATCTTTGTAAGTAAATCCAGCCTTGGTCTATAAATTTCTAGCAGCTCTGCAAAATCTGAGCTAAATTCTGATCAATTTATTGGTCATTACCATTAAGGCCATTAAGGCAATTAAGAGTCATTAGGGCATCCTTTAGAATATTCGCCAGGTTAGCCAAGCGCAGCGAGAGACAGGCGAGGCGAGCGGATCTCCGTGTGGCATGCACTTTCAATCGAAATGCGACAAGAGTCAGGCGATCGCCGATGCATAAGTCAAGCACCTCAAGCAAAGAGGTCATTACTACCTCGGCTGAGGCAAACGAACGGAGTCAGAGGCAGAGACAGTTGGTGGGTCGGTCGGATCGATGCAACGCCACTTTCTACCACATGTGGCAGGCAGCGTCAGGAGGGGCAAGGCATGCAAAATAGCTGAAACTGGTATGCAGAGAGTTGTGGCAGCAACAGCTGACTGCCGCCACAAATGCTGGAGGGGAGGGCAGGCAAGAGGCTGTTCATGATTCAGTATGCAATATGTCTCTCTCTTTCTCTGTGTGTGTGTGTGTGTGTGTGTGTTGCATGCAGGTCGCTGCACTTTGCGAACGCCGTTGCATTCAGTGGAGCATTCGAGTGTTGTTCGCTGGGCAACTATGCTAGTGAGACTAACAACAACAACAACAACTGCAATAGCAGCAACAACAACAACAACTATGAAAGTTGACTGACACCCAGACGGCAGGACTTTAACCCAGGCAAAGTGAAATTGTTCGCGAATCGTTGCCAAATCGTTGATTTTCTTCATCGGGCTCGGGAATTGGGAATTTCCACGTGTTGCACACAAAGCCAGCTCGGGTGAAAATTGGCGCAGCAACTGCCAACAACAGCGAGTCGCACAATCATCGCTGTTGTTGTTTTCGTTGTTGTCGCTGCCGTTGATTGTGAAAGTTTTTTTTCGGCATTTGTGCAGTGTAATTTATAGTTTATTAACTTTATAGAGCGAGTGCAACGACTGGAAAGTCAAGTCAAGTCAAGCCAATTCGAATCTGATTGGATAGTTGGCCATGTTGTGTGCTTTTTTTTTGGCTTTTTTTTTGGAGGTCAATGTAAATGCCGTGGGTGGCAGTGAAAGTCGGCTAAGGGGTTAAGGGAAGGGGACTGAGATGTGAGAAAATAAAGTTACTCGATGGGAAATTGAAAATGCATTAGAATTTATGGATATTTGCCAATAATATGATGGGTATATCAAAAAGTAGTTTTCTATATAGGATTTTATTGATATATATATACTAATATAATATTTTTTGGTGAGAAAAATGTATTCATATCAATAGAAAGTACATATATCCATAGAGAAAGAGCATTATAGATCCCTTTTATACATAGATGCAGCTCTTTAAATATGACACAGACGTCGCTTTGTATAGGTTTACTAAGTGAACTTTTATGGAATGGGATGGGAGAAAAAGAATATAGTACATAATGTTTTGGATCTATATATATATATATGTTTATTTTCAATATTGGAAAAAGGATTTACATATGTTCTACTCTGATAGAAGCCAGAGTTCCTTACATTTCTGTTTCTATTTTCCTGACTCATTGCTAGATATTATATTCAGAGATACTACATTTATATTACTCTCCTCTGGTCAAAACACAAATAAATTGCAGTTGGAGCAATAATTGACATATAAGTATTCAGATCATGAACTTGACTGCTCGAAATTGTCCCAGCGTATGACTCAATCAGATCCAAGAAGAACAGCTTAGACACAAAATTTCCGCGAAAAAATAAGTGAAAAAAAAAATAAAAATAAAAAATAAACCCAAACACCTTTTGAAAGTTTGTAGCTGAACAAAAATAAAGAGAAGTTAAGCTAGACAAACCGAAAACTGAATACGCTTTTAGTTATATATGAAATATACATGTGGAAAGAAATATATATGTATGTATAATGGATATTATAATTAAATTTTATATTATTATTATCATATTTTCTTTATTTTCGTATCCATGTTTATCTCTGTAATATCTTAAGGCAAATTACAGGTTCGTCTTAAGTTAAGGATATGATCATAAATCAGTACGAAAACTGCTTAAATAACAGTTGTATAAAGACTGGGTTGATAGCTCTGTCCTACTTCTAGAACTATGCTTTAGTAAGTTTAAGCTTAGCATACTTTGCTGAAATATTTTTCCAATATATCCGAATGATCTTTCAATCTATATCGTCATATGAATATGTCCCTTAAAGTGAAGATCTAGATCGAAACTCAAACCTAGACAGAGTGATTATAAATATCTAAATAAATACCCAATATATTCTCGGCAAAGGGTATACGCATTTCGATTCAGCGCGATAATAACTAAGAATAACACGGAAAATGGCGGCTAGAGAGTAATAATAAAGAAAGAAGCAACAACAATAATAATAACAACAATAACAATAACAATAACAACAGGAGAAACAACAAGATTACCTAACTGACTTTGGCCGGTGGAATTTTGTTTATTTGGGACAAGTTCAACGCGGTCGAAAACATTCTACACGAATGTACGGTACGGGCGATCAGTCAGACGGAGCGAAAGAGCGAGAGAAAGAGCGAGAGGCAGGGAGTCATAGTCTGCTGGACGTACCATCTACTGATGTAATAGTAGCGGCTGAATTTTCATTTTCTTTTACGCTCATATTTGTTTACAACTTTTGATTTTTTTCTCTTTCGGTTTTGTTTTTTTTTTTTTTTTTTTTGGTTCTTTTTACTTGTTTTCTTTTTGCGACGTTTGCTTATTTAATGACTTTCTACTTTTTTTTCCCCCTCCGTGAGCTGACTTCTGTTGCTTGTTCTTCTTTCACTACCTTTCGAGCGGAAGAAAGCTACACGAGCAGAGGCAATGGAGTTGGAAGGGGGCGGGGAGCGGCTTGGTCTGACCTGCGTTTCGGCTTTGGATCTTATGTAATGCGCAGTGTTGCTGTGGTTGTTGTTGTTGTTGTTCTTGTTTTGCTATAGGAAAGTTATGTTTTGTTAGCTTCTTTTATTTTATTTTGTTTTCTTATTCTATTTTTTGTTAGCTTGGCTGATGAGTTCTGGCGTAAACAAAACAATTTAGACTGCAAAATTTTTAGCCAGTGTCAATTAACGGTATTTAGCTTAAGTAGCTTAAAAGCTTGCCAGAGCGAAAATATGTGCAGAGACTTAATATATGTATATAAACATAAATACATATATATATACGTACATATATTTTATGATTTATGTTAGAGATATACAATATTATAAAACTGCCATTAATTTAGTTTGCAAACAGCTTGCAGAGCAGATGCAATTGCCATTGTCGATGTTATCAGCATGTTTGGGCCAATTAAAGGCGCGTGTGGCCCAAAAGCTGCGTATCCCCAGAAGACGAAGAAGAGGAAACAGCAATCAGGCCAGACGACGACGGCACACATACCAAATAAGTATGCCTAACATACATACATGTGTGTGTGTGTGTGTACTTTGCACAAACACAAAGAGCTCAAGTTTGAATTGATAACTGCCAAAAATATCGCTTCCTTTCAGCAACAACAACAAGAACCGACGAGCGACGCAACAAGTTCAACAGAATCTTCAGTTAATTTTGTTTTCTTTTTTCTTTGCGCTGCCTCTTTATTTTTGGTGGCAAAACATTGCGGAAAGCATTTAAGCAGCGCAGTTTCAAGTTTATTAACAACAACAACAACAGAAACGACGACGATTACTTGAAGTCAACTCAACAATAACAACAACAACAACAGAAAAAGTGTTGAAACAGCAAGCATGAGCCGAGCTGAGTCCAGAGAGTGAGAGAGTGCAAGAAAGAGAGCAAAACAAGCCGTTGCTTAAGCTCAGCGCAGTGGCCCAACTGAGCAGGACTTCTGCTGTAGGCATGTGAAGCTGCCCCCTTCTGTTACGCCACTGTTAATTGCATTTTTGTTTTGTGCTCATTGCACTGCGTGCTGTCGTTGTTGTTGCTGATTTGTTTGCTTTTTTTTTCAACGGCAAAGCTCTCTTTTGCGCTTTTGCACATGTTTCTCAAGCTGCCGCTGTTATTATTATTATTATTACTGTTGTTGTTGTTGGTCATCGTTGTCGTTGCTTTTTGTTTGCTCGATGCTCGTAACGGGGTGAATGTCATCAGGATTTGTATTTGCCAAGCGGTCAATTGCCTCTGACTCTTCTTGTTTGTGTTTGTGAAATTGCATTTGTCAGTGATTGTTTGTTGTAATTGTTTTTGCATTTGTTTTTGCTTCTTTTTGCTGTTCTTGTTTTGTTTTTTTTTTCTTTTTCCTTTCGAGTGTGTGAAACGCTGACGAATGCATTAAATGAGCTACTTTAGTCGCATACTGCTGCAGATAAATATATACATATATGCTTTTGTATAATGACACGATTATACAATCGTGACGCGATGCGAACCAGAACACTTCGTGTATTGAAATGCCCTCGAATTGCAGTCGAAAATTGAAATCTGCTCTGATTCCCTGACAGTTGTTGTCGTCGTTGTTCTTGTTGTTGTTGAGGTTGCTGATGAAATTCGTCGATTGTCGAATTTATTTCGAAATGTTTTACGAATATGCTCATTGAGTCATGTGCACGGGCTGCATTAAGAGATATAAAAGGGATTTAAGTGCTTAAAGCGTCATCAGTTTTTAATAAGAGCAAAAAACTGATTAGCACTGATCAAATTGTTTAATTAAAGAAGTGTAATGATGCTTATGGGGTTTATACATATATGTATTGACTCATTGTGGTTATGTTTTCCAATATATGTACATATAAATATTTGAGGAATACGTGTTAAGGCTTATAAGCCAGATTTACATTAGTCTGTATATCTACAGATGTAAATACATAAATAGTATTATATATATAAACGTAACTCTCTCATTAATATATCTAAGCCTTGATCGTTTTATAGTTCGATGTTCCTAGTGCTCCATTTATTGCTCATCAATCGTCCATGCGATAAGCCCACAGCACATTTCAGCCATTTGTAAGTCAATGAACCAAACGTACAAAGCCAACTATGAAGTATTTATCTCCATCTATTTGCGGGCTTTTGCACACACACGCACATGGGCACACAATTGGCTAGTGAATGGCACACACACACACACACATGCACACCTTTGCCGACGTCCTTGCTTCAGTTAAAAACGAGCCAAACCAGCAACGAATGCCGCTGCAAAAGTCGGTTTTGGTATTTCCTCCGATCTTGACTCAGAGGCTGGCTGGCTGGCTGGTTGGCTGAGTCGCTCGTTGCTGGGTTAGTTACCCCCAGCGCGATGGCAATGAACCAGAGAACCATTGACCGACCAGAGCGCAGCCATGCAACTTGCAACAGACGCTGCACGATCCACGGCTCGCTGCGACTTCGGCTCGACACGACTCGAGTTCGCTTCGGTACATGCTGCACAATCGGAAACTTGTTTTTCAGTTTGTTTTTCTTTCATTTCTTTTTTCTCCACTTTTTTGTTTCATATTGCAAACAATTTGCAACATGCAGCAGAGACGGCGAGTGCGATGTAAAGTGCAATGATCGCGACGAGGCTGCAAATACAGTTGAGCATGGTGTGTGTGTGTGTGTGTGAGAGAGAAGGCTCGCAAGCGTGATATGCTGAGATGGAGACGGAGAAGGGGAGCAGAGTGGATTGCATGTGAATTTATTTGCTGGGGCTGTGGCTTCTTCTTGGCCTTTGATATTGATCTTAAGTACTTCTTCTTCCTCTTAACTAAGTTATTCTTATTTTGTTTGTTTTTATATTAACCAAAATATGCATTAAATTTCTATTTCATTTGTATAAATTTATATATTATTTATATATTAATGCAATGCATATTTTGCATAGCTTAAGTTTTGTTTAAAATTATTTTATTTTTTTAATTATTATCATATTATTATATTATTTTTTTTTTTTATTCTGCATTTTTGTTATATTTTATTGCGTTTATATTTGAATTCATAAATAATTTATCTGTGATTTTTTTTTTTAATTTACTGATAATAATTTAAATTTGTTTGTCTAATTATTATATGATATTTTATTATATTATACGTATTACATTATATCATACTATAATATATTAATATATTTATTTATTTTATTTTTTTTATGTTCTATCTTATGAAACATTTTTTATAGAATTTGCAAAATTTACTCTACTCTCTTGTTTTTTGAAGTTTTCAAGATCAATTCAAATTTATTATATTTATGTATACATATTACATTAAAGCAAAAGTCTTTTAAGTCTTTTACATAATTTCTTCTTTTCCTTTTTTCTGTCTTTTTGCATAATCAACAATCTGCTTAACTCTCGGTCAGTCAGTCAAATGCGGACCACAATATTTGCGTCAAAAACAGGTTCAGAACATTCCAGTTAAAAAAGTTCTTCTTGGCCAAAAGCAACCAGAGCCAAATTACATGCCATGAAGCAAAAGAAGTCAAGCCGAACCAAGCCAAGCCAAGCCAAGAACAAGAACAAATAAACTGCCAAAAAAGCGAAAACCAAAAACCAGACAATGGGTATTCATAAAACAGAAGCAAGGAAGGTGAACTAAGAGATACCCTATAGGTAAGAGATTAGAGCTAAATGGAAAATGAGGAATATTAAAGGGAGAGAGTGAATGAAGAATATTTCATTATTCAAGACAAAAATTGATTAAGTTTATTGAGTGAAGCAAGTAGTACATACCCTATACTAATATATATATATTGCTACCTTAGTTAAAACATGTAGTAGGTACTCCTTACTTTAATTTATAGGTCTATCAAAAAAATACCAAAATACTAGGTACATAATTAACAATTAGCAAATCCTAGGGTATTTCCTTGTCGAACACTGACTTAACAAACTCAGCTCTCTGCTGTTAATGGCTTATAAACATATTGTGTGTGTTTCCATGTGTGTGTGCGTGTGTGTGTGTGTGTGTGCTTTTGGCAATGAACTTGAGACACGCGTGAGTCGTATGCGCAACTCTTTGCCACATTTTGGCCATAGAAGAGAGCAGAGAGAACGGCAAAGAGGCGTGGCAACAAGAGGCGGCCACACTTATGGCTAAGTATATTTGCCAGTTCTTGCATTGTCCCACCTTCGGGCATTGTATATTTAATTATTTTCGGCGTAATAACCTAGATTCGTGGCGTCGACTCTGCGAATGGAGCTGAACCGACCTTCCCCACCTACCCCCCTCCGCACCAACTGCCTGCTGGCTGTCCTCCTCATTATTCTGCTCATGTTGTTGATTCCATTTACTCTGTTCTTTGTATTTGTATTTTGCTATTTCATCATGGATTCCCTTTTGACTGGGCTTTCGGTTTGCTATTTTTTTTCGTTTTTTTGGCAAGACTTTTTCTTTTCTTTTCATTTATTTTTCTCATTTTGTTGTTTCACATTCGACGGCGATCGCCATTTTCTTTTTGGCACTTTTTAAACGGTTGTTTTTCATGGCGCAATGTGAATGACACTTTGTCGTTTGGCTGCCCTCAGTCGGTCTGTCCGACTCTCTGTCAGCACGAGCTCTTTGGCACTTTGGCAAAAAAACAACAGAGCCAAAAACCAAAAAAGAAAAAAAACTGTTCCTCAGTAGTTGTTTATTTCAAGTGCTAAACTTGAAATATATTAGAATGCTATTATACTTAATAATATAGATGATTAAAATAAATAATATAGATTGCGAATAGTTGGGGTAGTTTAGGGAGGAGTGCTTGACTCAGACTCTTATAAATACATATGATAAATGTACGTTCAACACTTCTCATATGCTTCCACGACAAGTTCTTCTGACTGGTTCCCTTCAATGAACTCTTGAACTTGATTAGTGATTCAGTGAGCTATAATACAGTTCAGTCGGTCATGGTTAGTTCAATTGTTCGATTTGATTTATAGAACTATTGAGCTGTTCACGTACAATATGTTCTATTCAGCTATTTGGCTAGCTTGCATGAACGACTGAACAATAATTGAATAATACGTACCGCTCATGAGTGCGTAAATGATATACATTGTTAATGAACTTCCGAATAACTGATCAAGTTCATAATAGTCAAAAAATACATATACGAATATATTGTTATAAATGATATGATGGTATGGTATGAATATGAAAGTTTGAATTATTCTAGACACAATTTTCAGCTTGTTCCGGTCCGATTATTAAAGAGTTCCCATGGTTATCGAGTTAAACTCAAGTAATTAATTTAGTTTTGACCAAATCTATAAATATTTCAGCTAATATAACATATAAGATAATATCAAATAAATCAATATATAGTAAAACTCATCCAAGTTTGGCTTAATAAATAAATATTTACTATATAAGGAAACCAATAGAACGTTTTTTACTATCCCATATAGTTCCTCTGTGTCATATAGAATCAATACAAAGCAATAAAATGGTAACTCAATAAATTGAGAACTGAGAACTGAGAACTACGAACTGATTCCGAACGTGTAACGAAACATTAAGCAGTAAATTTTCATTAACGTAACCCTGTAAGTTTTCCATAGTATTTATGGTTGAGAACATAACATATACCTTGGTATGCATGGGATGATTACTCAACCCTGCTATACGGAAGTGTTTGTAACTGGAAAAATTGTTATGCTAAAGAAATAAACAGAAATAAATTAGCAATGCTTAAATTTAATTTTATTACATCTAATGCGTCTTACAAATAGGTAGCATTAGGTACTATGTAAACATTCAGTTGCTGATATCATAAATATATATGTGATATCATAATCATATATATGTATACATAACTTAGATCATTATGATATAAGCCAATGCTCATTATGTAAGAGAAAACCCATTTGGACTGCTCGCTCAATATTTTATGGAAGATACATTCTTTAGTCTTCTTCTTCTTGTTGTTCTTGCTGAACAGGTACACCGTTTTGTGTGCCTTCGGGGCCTAGAGCGTATACCGTTCCATTTGGATTCCGATTGGATTGTGTGTTAGGTTATGGTTAGATTCTCATGTGTGTCGGTTGGCCTGGAGAAAGGGTCGCTTGATGAATGAACTGTCAGCCGTCAAGTTGCGTTTATAGCCCTGCTCTTCTATTGTGGTACCTGTTCTACGGAGTGAGCCAAGGGACACACTCAGAGGAAGTCAGGTAAGGCAAAGGTGTGCCTCACATTATTACTTTTTTATTGGCTTACATAGATCGATCACATAGCCATATATGCACACACACATACATGCTTATATATAATATATAAGTATATAATAATAATCTCAATAAATTGTCGTTGGCGACCTCGCTTCATGTTTGTCAAACGCGCAAAAAGCCCTTCGCAGAGTTCATAGCCAGGTAGCACCAGGTGAATTCGACTCAACTACGCTTCGGTTTATCTTATCATTGAGGCGCACGTGAACTGAACGTCAAACAAGTTTTAACCCAAGTATGACACTCTATAATAGTCAAATATCTTTATCTACTCGAAGGTTGCCGTTTCGCATAGCAAACTACGTTGAACTCCGCTGACAGGCGACAGGCGACGGACGGCGCAGCGGGAGCTACATAGGCTCTATGAGTAAATCCATCAGAGATACTTCAACTCTTCACTTAGATCACCTCATAATGAGCGCTGTTTGCGGTTGAGCCGAACCAAACTGAATCCAAAACAAATTTAGATAAATATGTGCGTACAATTGGTATTTGGTAATGACAGAAATTATGATGATAAAGTGACGAATGGATACCCTGTACTTGAGTGCAAAGTATATTATGAAACTCTTTTAATATACTTTAATTTTTAATATAGTGATATATATATAATATATATAATATAATATATACTATATATATAATATTAAGAAACTCATGTTATATACTTGAATATACAAAATAATGTAATATTACAAACATATGAATGTATTTATAACATCATATTTATGTATGCATAATATAAGTACAGGCAGCTATGATATTTTATTATTATACAAAGTTTAAAAAATCTTAAATATATATAAATAAATATAGTATATTATATTTTTTAATATGTATGTACCAAGGGATGAATATATTTTGCAGAAGTTATCGGTAAATAGATATCCCTTTTGCAGAAGTTATCGGTAAATAGATACCCTGTAGCAAATATTTTTAGCATAAAATTATTATAGTATAAACTATTTTACATGCTGACCTATATGCAACAATAATACTAATATAAAATCATATTCTATAAGGCAAAGTTCAGACATTTTGGAAATTAAATGTATAATAAAAGTTTATTATGATAGAAACTGTTTAATATACAATTTTATATGGATAATAAGCTAGCTGAAAATACAATTTTATATGGATGATGTAAACGTGACTAACAGTTGCCCTGTAAACACAGAGAAATATCACTACTAATATGAAGAATTAGATACTATGAAGAGCAGAGTTTAAACTCAAATAAACACCAGTACCGTATATTTTCTATATATCTTTAAACTATAGTTCAACTAGTTTTCGATATCATCTACAGTCTCTTTGAAGGATAATTTACAGCTCAAATATATGTATACACATATTTATGGTCTTCCTCTGGCAGCTACATACATTTGCATAACTTTACTTTGTACAGGGTATAAAAATAAACCATGTACAAATGTTTATTCTATATACACAATTTCGTCTGTTTGGCTGTTTCGTCTATTTCAAAATTTATGTGCGCTGCTCGCATTTTCGGGTACACACAACAACAACAGCGACAACAATAACAGCAACAATAACAACAACAACAACAACAACAACAATTATTTCGAAGTTCAAGGTCAGTAAACTTGCTACGCACACGCACAATGGAAACGACGACAGACGACGGCGTCGACGCACACGCAGCGAACCAAAACAGCCGGGCAATACAAACACACACGCACACACACATACAGAAATACACGAACACACACACACAGCTTAAGGCACATCAGCGAGCTACAAGAACTGCTCGCGCTCTCCTTCACACACACTCTCCCATATTCTGGCTCTGCCTTTCGCTCTCGCTTTGGCTCTCCCGCTCTCTAGCTCTCTCACTCGCTCTCGCGCTGCGGCTACATTTTAATGAAACTAGAACGAATTCAAAATGAGCTGAGCTGCTTTTATGAGTCTATGAGTCGCTTGGTCTCTCGGTCGCTCGGTCGGGGGGCCAAACCGAAACGCAAAAGTAACAAAAAAAAAAAAAAAAAAACATAACAGAGACAATAATAGCAAAACAAAATAAACTTGAACAGAAATACATTTAAATGAGTTTAGGTTAGAATTTGTTGGATATGTTTGCTGTTGCGGGTGTGAAATAATAAACCAAATGTGTGTGTATGTGCGTATGTGTGTGTGTGCGTGTGTGCGTCTTATTGGGGGAGTTTTCCTTTGTGGCATTTGAGAGCTGAGCTGCTGTCTGCTGCCCGGTTTTCCTGTTTATATTTGATGATCTTATGCTTAAGGGAAAACCGGTTCATTATTTGACTTTCATTAATCAAAAATAAAACTAATAATAATAAAAACCAAAATTTTTGTTAACCATTCTAAGCGAAACTGTTGTAGAACTTGTTCAGCATACAATCTGTATTTTTTTCTGTTTTTGGTGAGCCATCAAAACAATGGCCAAAATAAAAAAAAAAAAACATGGTTCAAAGCACGCAATGAAGGTCGGCCATATTAATTAACTGCGTTGCTCACAATTTATATATTTCATTAGATAGTGCCAAAGTACATATGGTCAAAGATTCTCAGATTACGCACTATAAAAAAAAAACTCTTTAATATATAATAGGAAACAAAAGTTAATCTATACAATCTGAAACATGTCGAAATGGGAATATATTTATAAATATATTAATCTATAAAGCCAAAACAGATTATTTATACACATTATATTATAATTTGAATGGGAATTTTCATATAGATATATTTATCTAGAAAATCGGAAACATGACGAAATAAGAAATTCTTTATATATATAAATCCATAAAGTCTAAGACATATTTAAGTATAGATATATTAATATATTATAAATATATCTATGAAGTCTAAGACATATTTAAGTATAGATATTTTAATCTATAAAATCGAAAATATATTTAAATGAGCAATTTCATATAAATATAGAAAATCTGGAAATGGGAAACTCTTTTTATGTGTATATCTTTTTATATGTAGTATATATTTCCCATATTTGCCACTGAATTCTCCGTTTAATTTCTTCTATATTCCCCTATAAATATTTTCCACCTTACAATAAGAACTGAATTTTCAGTTTATTTAATTTCTTCTTCTCTCTTGTTGATTCTGAAATCAAAAGTCAGTTCTGTTTGAGTGCCTCGCACTCGCCATCGCTCACTCACTGTCTTTCTCTCCATCCATCTCTCTCTTTCTCGCACTCACTTGGCTACTTTCTTTTGTGCATTGCTTTCTTTTGTGCTGGCTTTCTTTCTGCTTCGACTAGACGCTTATGTAACATCATGTGCTGTTGCTCTTGTGGCCATGGCCTGCTTTTGACCAGCTCTTCGCGTCTCTGCTCATTTTGGTCAATAAAAATGGGTTAATGGGCACCAAGATTTGGGTCTCTTTCTGTATTTAACATGTGATTCGTTTCTTGAGCGGCAAGGGGAAACAAGCTGGAAAGGGCGTGAGATAATGAGGAAGGGTTTCGGCAATGGAATGGGCTAAAAGGTAGAGGCAATATTCTTTTTAATTTCGAATTCAAGTTCTGTCTTGAGGTATACGATATGATCAGGTTGATTGTACTTTGACTGAGGCTTGAAATATTATATTGATTTTATTTAAGGAAATATAGTAGGACATATGTAGATATCAAACTTATATAGTATTATAAAATTATTTATTTTATTAAAATTATTTATTTAGTTAGAAGAAGGAATACGGAAATCTTACAAAGAGATATTTTATAGCCAAAAATAGGCAAATTACTAAAATACATACATATATACAATTATATATAGATAGATATAGAATAAATTAATATATTTTACAATATTATTTCAGGATATCTGTTATATGTATATCTACTATTCATATAGAGAACTTATAACTCATGATTATAAATAGAGGCTCATGGGTTCGTTAAGTACTGATTGTTTAATAGTTGCTATTATGCTAATGGCAGTGAAGGCAATTGTTGGCTCTCAAAGGGGCACATGATTAATGTTATTAACAATTAAATTGTTGTAGGCCGAGCTAATTCTAATGCTAATGCCAGGTGATGTCATATGAACAGCTTGACTTGAGTTCAGTTGAAATTGCAGATCTGAAGTTCTAATGCTTAAAAAAAGCCTATTAACAACGTTACTGAGAACTTTGGAGCTCGGGTTTTATTTTGTTGATGTGCTTAAATGACCTGTGATGAATGAATATGTTGGGTAGTTTGAAAGAGGAGTTTAAATGGGGAGGAGTATATATGATATTATGCATTAAATATTTTAAAATATATTATAAATGAAATATTATTTATTAACCCTATCAAGACTTTCTTACAGGATATTCAGCATCATCTGCTGCTTCATATAAGGGCTTAAATTTATTAGAAACAATTAATATTGAGGCTTACTTAAATACATAAACTCTTTCATCTCTCTCTCTCTCTCTCACACTTTGTTTAGATAGATTTTCTTAGTTCTCTCACTTCTAATTTTAATATATAAATATGTATATATATTTTTATATAATTAATAAAATACAAATTAATTTCCTGTTTTCTAATGTATTTCACAGCTCTTTACATGAATATTCTGTTGCTTTTTTTGTTAATTTATTTATTTTAATAATTTCAAAGGTTATCATAACTTGACTTTCATATGAAATATTTATTATGGAGTCCTTAAATTCCTGTAATTCTATCTAGGTATTTAGTATTGAGATATTTTCACAGGGTATTTTGCAGTCGTAGCTTCATCTCTTTCGCCCTCTTTTGGTCTAGGTCTTTTTGCGCTATTCACTAATATTTGGCAAGTCAGAAAGCAATTGCTCGCAGTTATTAGACTAGAGTTCAAGTAACTTTTGGCCAAGTCACGGCTCAGTTGCCAGGCGGAATATACTAGGCTCAACAACGTCTCATAACTAGGCATATCTGTATATACATACATACATGTGTATGTGTGTGTCTGTATACATATGTATTTGCCGTGCCGGGCATACGCACGTCTCGATTACAAGCGCCTCAAGGCGGCAAACAGGCCCCATTTCAAATGATATGCAGAGCAGAGTTGGAATTTAAAATACTTTTAAATGAACTTGAACTTCGGCAGGGAAGAATACAGTAAAACAAAGCCAAAGCTTAAGCTGAAGCTCTTTCAAAGCCAAGGGCGCGGATACGTGAGCCACATTTTGATTTCTAATTTTGCGTCTAGTTTGATTGCTGTGGTGGGTGGATGGGTGAGGTTGATGAGGAGCTAGTGGGGGAGGGGGGTGTGTTGATTACGTGGCACGCGGCACGTTTGCCGCCATTTTTGGGTGTCGTGCGGCCAAAGAAAGAGAAATGAAAGGCCAGCCGAGGCGAGTCCATTCGATTCGATTCAAACCGAATCGAGCTGAGTCGAGGCAATAAAACAACTCTTCAGCGCCCTGTCGCTTAACATCTTTTAGTTAAATTTTATGCGGGCATTATAAAGGAAACAGAAACAGCAAACGACAGAGAGAGAAAAAAAGCAAAACAAAACAAAACACAAAACCATACAAAATCAAAGAGTAAAGATGGAGAAACGCACACATACGCACAAAAAAAAAGAACCCAACAAAAAGCAAACTGTTTTTTTTTTCGCCTTTTTTTTTGCCCAAAAAAATAATGAAAATGTCAATGTCCGAACAACCTTGAAAGCAGTCAGAGGAGAAAAGCTACCAAAGTCAAAGAACAGAGCGCAGGAAGAGACAACAAGGGAGAGAGAGAGAGAGAGAAAGAGCGAGAGACGGAGGGAGGAAGTCTCTGAGAGAGCGAATGCAGGGCGAACTGGAGAGAGTGGATTGAAGAAGAAGGGCTAACTAAATTTGTAATGCGCATAAACTTGTTCGCTTTAATTATTTCGATCAGAAACTTAGGGCACAATTTTGACTTGCAGATGCCAGCAGCAGTTGAGCTTGTTGAGGGCGGCATGCACGATGTGGGCGGGGCGAAAGGGCCGGATTCTGTGAGTACTGCGCATTAGCCTTATTGTTGACTCAGCTCGTGTAGCATATTTGAATAGACAAAAAAGGTTTTCAATAGAATTAGTGTTAACTCGACCTTAGGTAATGAAAATTCTCTATAGGAAATCACAAAATATTATATGTTATATATTTTATTTAATATATTAAATATTATACGCAAAAATATTTTATATATATGCACATATGTATGTATATTTTACATTATTTAATATATGTATGTACATAATTTCAAGATACATACATATATAAGAGATATAATACATTTAAATATATTTTATTTAATTCTTTTAATATGTAATTCAGCTGTTAAAAAAATATGAATATATATCATACTTTGTACTTCACATACACGCACATGTTATTATAAATATTTAAATTCAATTCGCATTTAAAAAATTGTTACAATATTGTCTTGCTTAACATAGCATGCATATAATGTGGCGCTTCAAGCGGCCGAAATGTGAAGCTAATAACAAATTTCGCAACTGGCATACTGTTTGCTGCTTACTGCCGCAAGAGGGCGCTGTTAACTGCCAAGCGCACAGCAGAATGGATGACATGTACTTCCACAAATATGCAAGTATGTCTAAATATAAATATGTATAATAAATTTTACTAGTAGGATTGATAATTTGTGAAATTACTAACAACACTCTACAAAACTAATTATTTTTTCTTTCAATGGAAGCGTAGCTGAAAATCTGTAGGCAGCAGCAGCATATTTGCATCTGCTCACCATAGATGGCGCTTTAGCTTACATTAACTTGGCGCCCTTTGCACACAACATTTCTATGCAGCTTAAAAGTATGCAATGAATTTTTACTACATTTAAATGATTAGAATTTGACTGAAATTTATTTGTAAAATAATAATAGAATAGAAACAAAAATACAATAAGTAAAAAATTAATAAATAATTAAATTCTAGTTAATTGCCTTCTTATGCATTTTTGCTCTATTTTTTATTGAAAATAAGGAACTGTGGATAATTGTGTTGGCAGCTTTTTGAATGCCTTATGCTAAACCATAATAGTTGGCAAGCTTTGCGAGAGCAAAAATTTACAGTTGCACTTTGACGTCATTGCATACGTTTGAAGGAAAACCCGAATTGAGTTCATGAACGTTTGTCGACTTCAATTTGCTCTCTGGCTACAAAATGTGCATAAAGCGCACTCACACACACACATACAAGCACATGCACAGAGAGAAGGCAAATACATTTGACAGCGGCGACAGCAACAGCAACAGCAACTAGAAACAGGCCTGTATGTTGCATGCAACGAGGTCACGTGCAGTTTACAATATGGCGCTCAGCGCAGGCGGGCGAATGAACTGAATTGACCCGCTTTGCAGTAACCTCTAAAAACTTTTGATTCACTTATGCGATATTGGCCTGAACAGCGATTATACATATAGGTATGTATACATATGCATATACAAATATATAGTATATGTATATTGGCAAAGTGTAATTGCTTGTATCAACCCGTGAGCATAATAATCAAGAGTTGTTTAAGGTTTAGCTATGAATAGCTGTATTATTTCTTAAGTGTTTGTTTTGAGCTACTGCAAATATTAACTAAGTAAAATCTTATAATCCATATTATTTTTCTAGATTTAGCTGAGAGCAATATAAATAATGTATAAATAATTAAATACAAAAATTTTTAACCGGTTAAGCCTTTCTTAAAGGTGTTTTTATATATTAAAATATTTTATAAAAATTTAGGAGACTAAAAAGAGAAATAAAACATAAAAAATAAAATATTTAAAATATTGACAATAACATTAAATTAATATTATACATATATGATATTAAAAATAAATATGTATATATGTTCTAATTGTAATTTTTTTTATTATTTATTTATTTATTTTATTTAAATTATTTTGTAAAAATTTAAAATCTAATAATATATTATAAATTTATAATTGCGTTCTATTTTTGTAATATTTATTATTGTTATTATTATTATTATTATTATTTTTTTTTTTTTTTTTTTTTTGGTT
>NW_022045900.1:568490-614178 GCF_001654015.2 Drosophila navojoa
TTTTTTTTTTTTTTTTTTTTTTTTTTTTTTTTTTTTTTTTTTTTTTTTTTTGGTTCAATAATTTATATATTTTATATTTCATATTATAAATAATTTGTTTTTTTTAATTATTAAACAATCTGTTAAAATATTTATTTATTATTGAAAAAAAATTGCAAATTCTGTAGTAATTGAAGAATTTTCTATAAGAATTCACGCTTTTGTCATTTGAGAGCTAACATATTTTTCTACTCGATCGAGAAATTCTACATATGTATAAGACAAGCTAAAGCTCACAGCAAATTGAACCAGAGTATGCCATGTAAACGCATGATCTATGTTGCCTTTCTTAACTATTAATCATTCAGATAGTCTTTTGGCTGAATAGCAGCTGCTGTGGCTGCTCGCAAGCATTTCCGTTCGCCGTTGGCGAGCATAAAAAACGTGCAAGGCAAAAACGAGAAAAAGAGCTTTCAAAAAGCTTAACTCAAATGCCGAGTGCTGGCTCTCAATGGCTGCAACTAAAGTGTGTGTGTGTGTGTGCGTGTGTCACAGTCGAGAATACAAATTAAGTGCAAGTTCAACACAGACACAAGCACACAGACGCAGCTGCCACTAGTGTGTGCATGTGTGTGTGTGTGTGTGGCTGCGTATCTGTGTGTAAATTTAGATCGAGGCTATTGCTTTACAATGCTGCGCGAGCATTCAACTCTCGGTTTAGTTTTTGTCGCAAAAAATTATGTGTAGGCCGCTGCAACGCTGCAACATGGACATGCACACAAATAGACGAGTGCATTAATCAGTCGACATTTATTCTTATGAGTTATTTGACTTAGTTTTTGCTGCTTGACAAGGTTGCCAGCCGAGCACAGGTGAAAAACCTCTAATGACATTCGACTCTCATCTCAAAATGCATTTCAATTCAAATTGTCTTTACTTACGTTCGAATGGTTAGCACAGTGCTGGACGCTAACGTGTCTGTGTGTGTATATATGCGTGTGTAGCAAACAGATTTGAATAACTCACCTGAAAGGAAATAGAAGTGAATGAAGAGTTAGTCTAAGTTGATAATTGTTATGCATTTATTTATATAATTATGTGGGATTTTTATTGGAAAAATTGGGAAATTGTTTAACAATAAGTTTGTTTTTGTATGGGAAATATATTTGGTAGGCAATGGATTTATAAATGATGATGACTTTTGATGATTTTGCTTATAGGAAATACTTTACTGAATTATATACATATTTAATGTAAAAATAAATCATGTATTATTGTATAATATTAATATTAAATTTTTTTAAAAATAATATAAGTAATTAATATGCATTGGCATACAATAAATATTTTTAATAATTTTTAAATAATAGTTAATATGAAATCTGATAAATATGCTTCGATCTAAAGAGATTTTTATGAATCATCTATATTCTATGCTGTCTTTATATAAAGGAATATTTTTTAGCTGAAAGTTGTAGAATGTATATACATATTTTTGTATATAAATTAAACTTTCTATTTATTCATACACATTTTACTTTTTCTAATTTCCAGTTTTTAGTCTATGTTTTCTTTTTTTTTAAAATTAATATTGATGTCTCTTTTAAAGCTCTCAACCCAATAATAATTAATATTAATGGCTCCCTTAAACAACTTAACCCACAGTTGCTCAGCTAAGCAACCTATTATCTCCCACTCATATTTAGAGGCCGTTTAAAGACCTAATCCAACCCGAAAAGTTTAGCTCGTTTATTTGACTCTCATATTTAGCTCATTTTCTTCCCCTTCCCACATTCTCTGCCCAGCGTTGCGTATGCCTAATATGCGCTTCGATTGCCCACTTTATGGCGCACGCTGCGTATGTGTAATACGTCTGCATTAATTTGTTGTCGATTTATTAACGACAAATAAAAGCAATTAGTTGTTTGTGCATAGACACACACACACGCACACACATACATAGGTACTCTAGGTACACGTACATATGTATGGAAATCTATTGCGGCTGCCACAATTGATAGCGCGAGCCCTGCCCCCCTTCCGCCTTAGACAGTCGCACAGCAGGCAAATCTTATTAGGTCATGAGACGGGCGGACGGACGGCCGGACTGTTTGCCTACTTGCCTGCCTGCCTGTTATAGCATGGGGGATTTCATATCGCGACGTACATCGACTATGGTGATAATAGAAATACACACAATCACACGCACACACACAGAGAGAGGCACACGCATACTTGGACACAGATATCAGCGCAAAATAACACAGAACCAGCCTTCGGGTCAATGAACGAGGCAAAGGCACAAGCGAATTCCAAGGCCAAAGCCACGGCGCATAGAACCCCAAAACGAGAGAGCTTTAGATAGTCGCCATAGCGAATGATAAGAGAGAGAGAGAGAGAGAAAGAGAGTGAGAGAGAGAGAGAGTAGGATTGGCAGTGGGAGTGTGAGTATAGAGAGCTCAACTGTTTTGTTGCGTCGAAGGTGAAAACAAATGTGCAAAAGTTTCTGAGTAAAGGAAAAGCATTGGGAAAACATGAGGTGACTTGACTCTGAACCGCTCATATTAGCTGATTAGACAGAAACCATTTGGCCACATTTTCAAGTGGACATCAAATGATCTAAGCTTTTGCAGCTATTTTGCTCGGTTATCTTATCTAGGCTCAAAGTAAATAGTTTCTTCTAAAATATTCTCAAGAATAAATAACTTCTTCTGAAATATTGTTAGAAACGTAATTCGCTTGAGTACAACTTTTGTTTGGTTCATATAGGAATTAGTTTAACGAAAATTTTCATAAGATGAATTCCGATTTTAACTAAAAAAGGATTTAATATTAAAAATACAAAAGATGTAAAAACATGTTTTATTATAGTATATATAATGTGCTAAATATTTAACATTTACTATCCGATTTATTTAATTTTAAAGATATACATTTACGGCAATAAATAATATAAACCTAATATTTAATTAAAATAATATAGAAATAAACGACAGAAATAAATATGAATATATAATATATATATATATATATAAAATATATATATAAAAATAAAATATATATTAATATATAATATATATTAATATATTTTGAGTAGTACAATTTTTTTAAAATATTTTTTTTATATATTTAAAAGAAAATATATTAATAATAATAATAATAATAATAAATTATTTAAATATAATAATATAGAGTTTACAATAATATCTAAAATACTATAATAATTAAATATACACTTTTGCACAAATAACAGAATAAAAAATATAAACAAAAATATAAACAAAAAAATATAAAAATTGGATACAATGTAGAATGTGCGAAAAATTAAAAGAAAAAATAAATTATTTCGAATTTGAATTCGAATTTGTGTTTCTCAACTCATATAGCTCAAAGCACCCTTTCAGTCAATTTTTAGGTATTTCTGTTTTTTAAAAAACATTTCCCTCTGCTTCTTCTTCGAATAACAGTTGTAGTGCAATTAAAGTTTATCAAATGCCACGCTCTGTATGTTTGCATGCCCTAGCCATTATCTAATATATGTATGTATAGAAATTCGCACACACAGTCGTGAAGTACTTTATCACAGCGCTAAAAAAATAAAAATAAGGCACACAACGACCACAATTTCGACAGAAAAAAAACGAATAAAAATATCATGAAAAACGACTTGGAAAAATCGTAAATAAAATCTATATGAATGCCACAAGAATGACACCAAATGCCCTAAATACTTGATGCTGAGCGCATTTGTGCCACGTGTTTTTTTTTTTGTTTTTGTGTCTGTGCCACAGATGCATGAAATATGCTGAACCGAGCATGGAGCGTGGCCAGAACTGCCGCTGCTGCCACAGACACAGAGCGAGGGGGCGTATGAGCAATATTTTTTGTGATGGCCAACCAAGAGAGGGCCTGTTAATTGGGCAGCTCGCAGCTTGAATTGAATTGTTGACCATCAAATTGAAAGCGAAATTATTACGTCGACCGGCTTTACGCATGCCCCTATCACTGCTCCCATGCAACCCCCCTCGTCCCCTCTCCTTGGCCCAGCACCCATTTCTATTTCTATCTATATTTCTATAGAGAGACGGCAGTCAACGGCGTTTGCCAAGTTCAACGACCGCACAAGTCCATGGCCTAGATTTTACAATAACAAAGCTCATATCGTTGTAGTTCTCGTCGTCGTTGTTGTTGTTGTTGTTGTTGCTCTTGTTGCTTTTACTTTCGTGCATTAGCTTCGGCATGTTGTGCGCCTCGGCTGTTTCGTCGTTTAGATTTGCCGACTTGTCACTCGCGCCCCTCGCCCCTCCGTGTTCACCCTCACTTGTTTGTTACGCATTCTCCTGCTCATTTGCCGTTCTTTTCAGATATTTGCTTAGCTTATATAAATATATGTATATGTATATTATAATTGGCATATGCGGCGTATGATTAACATTTGCTTAATTAATATTAAGTATACGTCAGCGTGGCACACGTTGAGAGCTAAGAGTGAATGAGAGGAGAGGAAAGGGAAGTAGAAAGTAGAGAAAGAGGCTGATATGTTTAAAAGGATTTAGTTTAAATTCATAGAACAAAAGGAAGAGATGAGAGAGGGAGTGATAGTTATCTCATTTCAAAGATCTTAGCCTACAGCTAAACAACCCTTTCGCGCACATTTAAAGGGTATTTAAAGAGCGAAACCATTTTTGCCTGCTATCGCTATATGACGCGTTTCAATGCTGTTGATTTGCACGATGAAAATTTAGGTTAATGAGTTCAATGACCGCAGAGGCAGCGCACAAAATACGCCATAGAAAGCGAAAGTATTTCCCATTTTTGAGCAAGCAAATTGAGCAAATTGAGCAAAGCAAATATATAGAATATACATATATATGCATAATTAGTTGATCTAATTTGTTAATTCTAGCCAACTCACTCACCAGCCAAGACTCGACCAATTAAACGTTCCGTATCATCGATATGTTTGGCCTGAGCGAACAGATCTTCGCGACTTCCCACAGTCATTTTTGGTTTTAGGTAAAAGTTTATAGTTGATTTGTGTTGAATTTGATATTCTTTGAGCGGCGAGTAGTCTTAATTATAATTTGTGTATTTGTGTGCTTTAAACTTTAAATGTTTTCTTAATTAATTACAACTATTAAGCAAAGTCCTATTATCACTTGATTTGTTTAGCAATTTCTTATGGCACCTTTTCAGTTTCTTGTTTTCAGATTATTTGTAAAATTGTATACGCTAGCTAACTATGTTTAGTCTCTAGATACCCGTCAGATTGGCAAATGATTTAATCTATTAAAATATGTTTTAATTTTCTTTAGAAATATCACAAATTAGCAACAATTGCACTGGCACATTCGCTTGGAAATGACAATTTTTTACGGGTTTTATTTTTGGACAAGTCTTTATGCATTTTCATCTAGTAAATGCAACAATTAGTTTACACATGATTATTTTAAGCACTTCTAACTGGAAAATAAATTATACATTTAGGACTTTAATTCTCTCTCACAAATTTGTTTATGATTTATTTATGACACTTGGATTGATTTAAGCTATTGTTATTGCATACAACATTCATAAGATTTTTCGCAAAAATATTGCCGAAAAGGTTTTTGAGCGCCAAGCACCGGAACAACAACACAAACACACTGTCAATGAATCTTTTACCCAACACTAACAGCCCAACACACAGCTGGCGGCACCCAAAAGCTTTTACAGTTGCTGTTATGTTATTAACAGCGAGACTGTATTGATACTTTGTTTTGATAAAGCAATATGAGGGGAATAATTTGTTTCTGGACAATTTATTGTAAAATATAAATAGAAATTATTTGAGAAGATACATGCAATTTATATAGTTTTATTTTTAACGGAATAAATGGAATTTTACGCTTGTAATTGAATCTTCTGCTGTTATCTGCCGTTGCAACGGCTGCTGCATAGCAGAACAGCTGGCTAAGGCATGTTTGATCGCTGGAGCTGTTATACTCAATTGGGCATGTTGGCAGATGCTTTAGCACTGTTAAGACAAACAATTCCGTTTACTCGCAATGTTATACTCAAATGGAAATGTTTGAGAGCGTGTGCTATAAAAGCTTCACTTGAGAGCTGTTAATGAGCTTTAGCTGTATCTAGGCGCGTAAATTTAAAAGACATATTTATGCATATCAGTATTGACAATGTAATTTTAAATTAGAAGAGTTAATTAATTAATTTGATCGATATATTAAGTTTTTGGTTTTATGTATATATGTCAGTATTCCATGTTTAACCACTATTCAAAGAATTTGTTTCGATGCGACAGGCAACATATTATCCTGCCGAAAGTTAAATGAACTGTAAAAATGTCAATGACAGCAGAAGCATTCAAGGCCGCGTGACGAGCAACGAACCACACATAGCAGAGCCAGCTTATATTCGGACGTGAGAAAGTTATTGAAGCCAATGTCTGTGTTTGTATCCATGTTAGATTTTGAAAATGTGTATGTGTGTGTGTGTGTGATCACAAAATAATCCTTGAGCTACATATTCAAGCGGCCCAATCCTCAGTTTTCAACTAACGCGACTAACAGCGCGACATTGAGAGCTGCAGCAAAAATGTCAGCGAACGTATTTGAACTTTTTATATGCTCCTGCAACTCTTACACAGACATAACCAGACCCAAGTGCCACCCACCCACTGCCTGCCCCACTTGCTGCCTCGCTCTGCAGCTCGCTCTTTATACAAATTGCCAGCGCCTGCAACGGTGGCAAGTTTGTTTTTTTTTCCCTCTCAGTTTCTGTGTCGTCGTCCGAGTTCAGGGTCAGTCGAGTTGCATTTATACCATGGGCTGGCGCTTTGTTCGCTGTCGTTGGCTTATGATTGTGATTGTGATTGTGTTGTGCTTTGCTTGTGGGTTGGAGTGGGTCGTCGTTGTTTATGTTGTTCGATTGTTCGCTTTGCTGGTCCATTAAGCGTGTTAAACGGCAGCTGCATTGGCGTCAAGCCCCAAACTCTGCTCCACTCAATGCGCAGAGCACTCTAGAACACATTTCGAGCACTGGAGCAAATAGTCAAGAGAATGTGCTGAATACCCTGTGCGATTGAAAGGTCACTTATGGAATGGAATGTTGGCTGGCTTATGAGTCTAGTGGTTGAGAGAGACTTTGGGCTGACCTGTCCAGACTTAAATAGCTGAACAGACCTAACTCTAGGTTCTAAGCTCAGTAGATCTAACTTGATTGAAGTATTATTGTAAGCGAAGATGCAAATAGTATAGTTAAAGTTCTAAATATTATAGATATAGATACATATGTATATATAGATCTTATACTGTATTTGAAAAAAACATGTAAACTATTATAAATATTTTTTCGGAATTATATAGTATTTATAATATTTATATTATAATCGTTTAGGCCTAATTCTCTTGAGTCCTTATAATATTCTGATACTATGATATTTGTTTTTTTTTTAGAGCTGAATGCAAGGGAGGGAAGATAAGGAAAACTCCTATTATTTCAGTAAGCACTAATTTATATTCAACGAATTCATACAGAAGAATTCTAACTAAACTGTTCATAGAATAGGCAAAAAAAGTTCAATATTTAAAAAAGAGAAAGAAACCCAAATTAAAAATAAGTCCAATATTAAATTTAACTGATTGACATTTATTAGAATTGCCATCTTATTTTATATTACTTATTTCATATCTCCATCAATCTGCTCTCTAAGCTACCTAATTTCACATTTCGTATCTATTTATTTGTACAGGTCACAACATGCTTTGCCTTTGACGTCGTCAAGCCAAGCGCCACATTTTGTGACCTTCTGCTGTCTGTTGAACTCGGAAAATCGGGCAAGGACACCAGCCACAAGAGTTTGTCAGGCTTGTGGCCTATACAACAACAACAGCTGCGCTGTCAGCCATGCAAATGGCATAGAAGGCGTCCATTAATGGCTGACAGCATTAGGAGCACATAAAAAAAAAAAAAAAATAAAATAAAGTGTGGATCTTTAATTAAATACGGCAATAAAATTCAAATTCCCGTCAAGTACTTTGGCGCTTGCTCTCCATAATATAGTTATATTGTTCAGATTGTGTGGGTGTGCAAGTATTTGTGGGTGTGTGTGGGCGTGCCCAACTGCCTGTGCAATCGCGAGCTGCCGCTGTCATTGTCCTGAATGAAGTGCAATGACTCTGTCTAAGGCCAATCTAAATGGCATTCGAAAAAGCTACGAAAAGGCAGCCTAAAAGCTGCACAGAGAGAGAGAGATAGAGATATAGAGAGCTTTAAGCTTTAGCTGTGATTGCGGACTATGAAATTGATAGATCTTGATATACAATTAGTGCGTAATTCCAGTGACCTTTATGGTACTTTCTAGTTGATTACTAATTGTTTATTAAATTTGATTGGGCTTTTTATATATACAAATATATGTATATTATATATATAATATTATAAAATATTATATATATTTTTTTTATGTTTTAAGTTTATTAAAATTATATAAATTGTATAAATAATATAGCATACATTTTTGTAAGAGCTATATACATAATTAGTATATTTAAGTGTAAATGCGTATTTAATTTTTAAATTATAAAAAATTTTATACACATACATATATTTATAAATGCATATGCTTATTTAATTTTTGGAAAATATAATTGAATGTAAAGAATAAACAAATAAAATTTGATGACATTTTGATCTATTTATTAATTTGATGTCATTTTGATTTATTTATTAACTTAATGCAAAACCATATCATACATTCAAGATAAATCAACTACACAAATTTACAGAATTTATAAACATTATATATACATACATATATTTTATTCTTAATTAAAATCATATTTGATAAATAAATAAATAATAATTTAATTTAGCCTTTTTTATTATATTGTTATTTAACTAAAATTAAGCTGTTGTCAAAAATATGTTAAATGAATATACATAATTCTTTTTTCAACTTCAAATAAAATTTGCTAAATAAACAAATAGTAATAAAACTCAGCTCAACTCTTCGAAATCAATAATGTATAGCAAATATGTGGCATCTCCTATAACAATCTTCGCTTAATAAAAATAAAAACAACAAAATGAAGCTATATCAAATGTATGCCAGTCGCACAGCCAAAAGGAAACGCAAAAGCTTCGCTCCAGGCGCTTGCGAGCGAGCGAGAGGCACTGTGTGAGGAGAGTTTGGTGCCAGAGCGAGCGCCTCATAGGATGAACAGAGAGCAGGCAGGCAGGCAGGCAGGCAAACATAACAAAAAAGTGCTACGCACACACACTCACACACGCACACGCAGAAAGCGAGAGAGAGAGCGACAACAACAACAACAACAATGATGATGATATTCCACTTGGCCCAGATTATTTTGAAGGTCGCACATTATCGACGGTCGTTCACCTATTTATTTGCCGCCGCCCGAGTGCGCGCCTTCGTTTCCGTTCGGCTCGGCAGAGTTTTCGGCTGCTGTTAGGCTCATGCATATATATGCGTGTATATACATACATATGTATGTAAGTGTTGTATATAGAGAAACAGCCGTGGTGGCATTAGGTGTATATTTAATCAGCAGTTTTTCTTTATTGTTGTTGCTGCTATTGAGGCGCGTGCACATTGTGCGACAGTTGGCTCTTTATTATGTGCGTGTGTGTGCTGGGTAGAGGAAATAACAAAATTATGCGGAAAAGCTTTGAAGGAAGTCCTCTATAACCCATACATACCGTATGCCTGCCTGACCTCTCGCGCTCCCTTCCTCTCCCACTCTTTCACTCTCTTTAACACTCTCACTCTCTTTCACGCTTCCACTTATTTATTGCCGTATTTATTATGAATTTCGCTATGAATTGAATGTGTTTTTGGTTGTATGTGTTTTGTTTGCTAATACGACGCATTATTGACGATGCGAGAGGCATAAACAAAACATTTATAAATACCAATAATGTGTGCACGTGTATGTGTTATTTTAATAATGTATGTATGTACGTATATACATATATATGTATGTATATTTAGGCATAAAAGGAATAATGTGTTAGCTATACATAAACTGCAGAAAACAGTTAACATAATAATACCTATTTCTAAAAGCTTTGATTAAACTTAATTTTAATAAAACTAATTATGATTCTTTTATATTTATTTTTGTATTAAACTTATTTATAAAATAAATATTAATATTATATATTAATAATTACATAATAATTATATTAATAATTACAATAATTGATAAAAATAATAAAAAAATAATAATAATAATAAATAAATAAGAATAATTAATATAAAAAAAAATTGATAATTAATATAATAAAGCATACAAAGGTATAAATTATATATTATTATTATAGAGATGGGATATCCACCTTCTTTGCTTATACGTGACTAAAATTCAATAACAAATAAAAAATTGCTTACAAAAATACAAAAATTAAAAATTTTTATATTTTATATATATAAAAACTAAAATTTTTTATATTTTTTCTACAAAAAATACGAAAAAATTCATAAAAAAAAATGTTTTAGTCTTCAAATTGTTTGCAAAATATTCGGATTCTTTTTTAATAAACACAGCTATACATATATGTATATTTATATATAATTATACATATATTTATATATATTATACATATAATTATATATAAATATAAATGTATACATAGCTGTAAATGTATGTACATGTATTTGTTTCCATTACATATTCATATACATATATGTATCAATATACATATACTTCAGTGAATTTCTAGCTCAACACAAAAACCAACAAGTGTGAATAGTTGGCCACAAAAAACGAAGAAGAAAAGGTGTTGTGTTTCAGCTTAATGTCTCTCTATTAATTGCTTCTCTAGGCCAAGTTCAAACCCATAATAAAAAATGGGCTTTGGCTGTAATAAAAATATACAAAAAGAGAAAAAGAATAAACAACGCCAACAAAATGCCAACAAATCGATGGGCCGAAAGGGGCCGAGCTACAAAGGAAGGGGAAGTGAGAGCCAGAGCGGGAGCGACAGAGAGGGCAAACAAGTGAGAATATTAGGGGCGACAGAGTCAACGCAAGACAAATTTGGGTAGGCAGAAACAGGAGACCTGGTATGTCTGTATGTAACGTTATTTTTAGCTCGGAAAAACAGGCAGGAAAATGCAAAGAGCGGGAGTGAGGGAGAGTGAGAGTGAGAGCGAGAGCGAGGAGAGCAAGGTAGGCTGTCGTTTAGGCCTAGCACAACAGTGCGTGCATTGAGCTCGAGCCTGGGCTGGGAGGCTGCCTGGGTGGTTGGGGCCCCTGTTGGGGCTGTGTTTGGGGGGTGTTTGACACATTGACCATGAATTTGAGTTCTGCGTCGCAGAGAAATGTAACAGCTCGGTGGCGGATTTTTGTCAAACTTTTATGCGTGGCAAGTTTCCAACGAAATATGCAAAGTGACAAACACACAGCTGTGCGTGTGTGTGTGTGTGTGTTTGTTTATGTACTTTTGAGGTAGGCTTCCGTACGGTTCAGTTACATTCATTTATCATAATTAAGCATCTTAAAAGTTGGCGCTGATTGCTGAAGGAGACCGTAAATAGCCGAAGTATGCTGAGAATGCTTTTGCCTTTGCCTCTGCCATCATTCTTTTTCCTTTCCATTTCATTTCTTTTCTCTGTTTTTATCAATATAACTGACAAATTCAATTACTTGATAAAAGCCAAAGAAAGAGACGCGTCGTAGCTCGCCGGCCGAGCGCTGAGAGCGCTGAGAGCACGAATTCCGCGAATTCTGAGCGCTTTTCATTAATAACACTAGAATTAACCGAGAGGTTACTGAAAGTCAAGGCCAAGCAATCAAAATGTATATAAGCCAATAACGAAATGCCAACGAGCGAAATTCGACACACGCCACAAGGTTAGAAAACGCTGCTGATGGCATCAGAGATACCCTGTAAGGCTAAGCCACCGCAGATGCAGAGAGAGAGAGAGAGAGAGAGAGAGAAACAAAAGGAAAAACAAAAGCGGCTTCAATTCTCACTTAGACTACCCCTTCTTGATGCTCTTCCATTACAGGGCATGCAGTGGCTGGCAAACTGAAAGAGGAGAGCTAAAGTCGACAGAAAAAAAGACTTGACAAAGTGCTAATACGTGTGAGAGCGAAATGTATATATGTATATATGTATATACAGTTCTATACATATTTCTGTGTGCTGACTGTGTGGGCGTATGGGTATTATAGGACTCACTCCATTAACAACCCCTAAATTCCCAAACCCTGGCAATTTAATTTCGGCTTTGTCTAAGCTGCTTAGACTATCTCTTGGTCAACATTTACTAAAGGTAATACAAGTGAAATATGACAGCATAAAATATCTAAAAAAAAACAATAATAACACTAAAGAAACATTAGTGAAAAACTTTGCTAATATTTCGCATTCCAGCTAACCGCAGAATTAAATTATGGTTGGGTTAAACTCGTAAAATTCCAATAATGTCTACGTAAAATGTCCAATGTCTATGTAAAAGCGTGAAAGTGAATAAAAACAATGCCAAAAGAAGTGGAAAAATAGTAATAAATAGTTTAAGTTAAGTGAAAAAATTGGTAAAAATTAAAAAAAATAAAATAAAATAAAATAATAACTTTTTTTAAATTGTTTAAAAAATAAGTATTAATAATAATATTAATATAATAAAATACAAAATAATAATGGTATAAATTAAGTGGAAAAATTGGTAAAAAAAAATAAAATAACAATAATAATAATAAATTAATAAAATAAATAATATTTTTTAGTTTAAATTAAGTTCAAAAATTGTTTTTAAAAAATAATAATAATAAATTAATAAAATAAAAAATTCATAATAATTGAAATTAAGTGAAGAATTTGTTAAAAGAAATACAATAATAATAATAAATTAATCAAATAAAAAAATATTAATTAAGAAAAAAAGAAATAACAATAGTAATAATAAATTAATGAAATAAAAAAATAGTTTAAATTAAGTGAAAAAATTGGTAAAGCGAAAAATAATAATAATAATAGTTTTAATTAGGTGAAAAAATCGAATTAATAATAATAAATTTATGTAATAAAAATAATATAAAATTTATAAAAATACAAAAATAGATAAATAGGAAAAATAATAAATGGCAAAAATAATAACAATAAATATTTATTAATTATAATTCGAAATATAGTTCACTAAAATGAAATGTCTATTATTTTTCAACCGACTTTACATTTTAAAATATTGTTATAGAAATCCATACTTAATTTCCCAGCCAACGTCACTCAAATAAAAGCTTTCAAAAAGCTCAGCCCCAACTGCAGCCAACTGCGGTAATTGCAGCCATTTAAGTAAAAAATGCATTTGAAATTCGCTAGAATAAAGCTGCAGTCGAAAAGCTTTGTGGAGGTGCGAAAGCTTTCTTCGGCGCACCTAACTGGGTTGCATCACAAACTATCAAGGCAAAGCTTAAGTCGTTAGAGAACAGGCCAAAGCTTTGCGATGCAACTGCAACTGATGAGCTTTGCTGCATTCTGAACTGTAGGCAACTCTAGGCAGCTTAAAGAGAGAATCAGAGAGAGAGAGAGAGAGAGAGAGAGAGAGAGTGAACAAATATTAGACACGCCACAAGTTGTTGCAATAGCGCAACAGTTGCAGCCAAAAGTCAGCTGAGAGCAGCCAAACAGCTGTTGGAACAACGCAAAAAAAAAAGCAGTAAAAAAACAAAAGCTTTGCTGAGAGGCCTTGACAATCACAGTAACCACCCAAGCCACCCAGCCACAACAGCATGCAACATACCGAATGGTGCCCCACAAGGATCCGACTCTCGACTGTGGCATTGAGCTGCCCTTGATCGTTGGTAACCTTCGTGAAGCCGTTGCACGCGTGTCCTGTGCTGTAAGGTCGCCCTTCGCGCTCTCGTGTGGCACGCTGCAAGCTGCTAACTAATTGCTGCCACGCAGACACAGTTGCCACCAATTGAACCTAATTGCAACGTAATTAGGTTTGAGCGACATTTAGCACAAGTTTTCAGCTTAGTTGGACGAAAAATGTCGTTAATACAGAGCTTTGGGGCGGCTGTGAAAAACGAGCAACTGCCACTGTCCCTGGCCGCATGTTGCAAGCACATGTGCTGCCTCTTAGGCCAACTAATTGCAACTTAATTAGAGCTGGATAGGTTTCTACTCTAATTTGATTGAAAATGTGATTAGTTAACTGCAGCTGGAGCATGGGATAAAATGGAAAGAAATCTACGCAGAAACATGTTGCATGGTAAAGTAGCTAAAAGTATCTCACGATAAATCAAGGAGTATCTCAAAGTACCAGCAGTTAGATATGAGAAGTTGACTGTTTATAAATTTAGGGAAAATATACTTTCTTAAATTTTCCATTGATTTTTTTTAAGGTTATAGTTAAAAATATATAATAATAATCATAATTTGATGACATCAAAAGGTTCTCAAAGTTAAGGGATACAAAAGATTCCGAACATAAATTTTAAAAATCTACCAGATATTATTAGAATTATTTTAATTATTTTTATTTAAGTCGAATTTATTTATTTTTTATTTATTAGAATTATTTTAATTATTTTTATTTAAGCCGAAAGGTTAAAATTAAAGTAACTTTTTTTAGTAAAACTATTCACAATAAATTGAAATATTAAACAAGAATTAAGTCAATAAAATAATCAAAAATAAAAATAAAGCAAAAAAAAAAAAAACCAAATTATAATAATAATAAAATAGTCTTTTTAACAAAACTTAAAAAAAACTTCTTCAATATTCATTCTTCTTCAATATTCATTTGATTCTATTGATAAGCATTATCAAACCCAAATGTATTTGGAATATTCTCAACAAATAAAAAGTATTGCAAATTTAAGGAGCTCCTACAGAATTCAGCTTTATATCTTAGCTTACTTATTTTAATTTTGTTGAGCTAAATGTAAAGTTTTTACATATTTTATCATTTTGTTTACGAATAAAAAAAATGTACATACATAACTATAAATATTTGCGAATAAACATAAAATATTTTTTTATGAACTGTCTCAAAAGAAATGAAAAAGTTCCAGTTAATACAAAAATCTATCTCACCCAAAGGCAAAAGCCTGACATATAAAAGAAGTTGCCTCCATACAAAGCTAACAACAATCTTCGAATCTAGCAGTAAATTTTCTTAACTGCCGTTTAATTTCTTATTTACAGCTATATATAAATAGAGAGAGAGAGAGAGAGAAAGAGAGCGAGAGAGAGCGCTAAATACTAAATAGGAGTCTAACCATCCAGCTGAGACGAGAAAGTATTTTCAAATAGTTAAGTCTGTTCTGTTCTCTTGCTATGACTATGCCATTTGCCTTAGCCTTTGCCTTCATCTTCTTAAGTCTATTTATCTATTTTGTTTGTACATTTTACAGTTGTTGTTGTTGTTGTTGTCGTCGTAGTGTTGTATTTTTTTTTTATTACGCAAAGCGCACGCCAACGACCTTGACCATCACAATTTATTTTCATTTTACTTTTCGCTTGCTCGAACGCGCAAGCGAATAAATGAAAGAGTGAGAGCGAGAGAGAGAGAGAGTGTGTGTGTGTGTGCGAGAAAGCCTCTCTACTTGCATCTCTTTCTATCGGTCGTTTGCTCTACATGTAGTTGTTTGCCAAGCAGTGAGTGACACACATTTTTGTACTGAGAACAGACTAATATACATACATATATACATATGTTTATATAGGTGCGTTTGTGTGTGTGCATATAGGTGCTATTTCCATTTGGCTTACACAAGACCCATGCCCAATGCCTTCCATAAACTGCCTTTATTATACCCTGGTCGAAAAGTATTATAATTTCATTGCAAGATTGTTTAGAAGGCCTTGACATTGGCAATTTTAATCTTATAGCATATATAGAAATATAGTAGATATATAACTAATAGTGCGACTAAAGACCACTAAATGTTGATGAACACAATATATTATGAACAAATTTAGATTTCCATGTTTATCTTTCGGCTAAAAACTTAAAATAGAGTGGATCTATAAATAGCATCGATTAACATTACTTGAGGAATTATGTACTGAGCGGAAATGTCTTAGAAGCCTATTGCTTACGTTAATGGATCTACTATTAGGTCGTAGGCTTAGTTAAGTGTATTAAATATGAATAAATTGTTAAATTAAATCTACAATTCGGATTGGATGAAGTCCAATAAACAATTTCATAGAGATTGTCATTTAATAAAATATATATATAGCTACATAACATATTTGGAACAATCTTATTAAGTTTTATTAAATTTCTTAAATTTTAATATTTAATATATTAAACTTGTTCTTAAATATTTTGTTTTTTATATATTCTAATTTAACATCTTAAACTACATAAATCCGTTAAATGATTAATGAATTTAATTTAATTTTTATATTTAAAAATAAAAAATGAATATTTATATAATATTAAAAAATAAATAAGATAGTTTATTTCACTTCTTTGTCATATCTGTTTAAAATAATATACTACATTTACTGTTTTAAAATTAAAATATAAATATAAAATAATATTGAAATACATACATTATTAATTTACATACATACATTATTAATTTAATTTTTATATTTAAAAATAAAAAAAGAATATGTATATAATATTAAAAAATAAATAAGAAAATAGTTTATTTCACTTCTTTATTGTTATAAAATTAAAATATAAATATAAAATGATATTAAAATACATACATTATTTATTTTATTTTATTTTATATTTTTATAATAATAATTTCATAGAAATAAATGTTGTATTTTTTTTTAAATAGAAATGCTTAAGAACATTTTTTTTTATAATATACATATACAAATATATTTATTTATTTCTTTTATTATTATTATTTTTTTTTTTTATAAAGGCAAAATTTGATATTTTTTTAAAATCTTAAATAAATTTTCTATTAATAGTTTACTACAAATGATACGCTTTTATATTTTGTATTGGTCAACCCCAATATATGATCTCCAATTTTGGTTATACTTAATCTCTTTTCCAATAATTTAAAAATAGATTAAACAAAAATTTTGGCATTGGCCACAAAGAACAGCCAAATATTATTGTATTTCGATGTTCAGTAACAATAATAAAAGTCAAACGGAAATAAGTGAAAGAATTCGTAGTAGAAAATGAACAATCTAAAGATGCCCTATATAAAGATTAGCCTAATCTATGCCACACATATCAAATACCCTTGTCATATTTCTAATTATACTTGGAGATAATCATCTGTTGCTCTATTAACAGCTACCCTTGGCACTCATTCACCCACACCTCCTGAGCACCTGCTCATCAATCTCTCCGTATACAAAACTTATAATGCGGAAGCAGTCGAGGCGGTCTCGTGGTCAAGCAATAAATATGCGAATCGAGTCGAGCGATCATCGCGCCTCCTGCCCCATACACACGTATGTATGTATGTACATATGTATGTATGTATTTGTATAAAAATACATTTTCAATGTCGCCCAACTGTGCAAAAGTAATGCGGGTGAGGTCAATGCGGCCAATGCGAACGTAAATTTTCTGGGGGCAGACATTGACGGGGCGCTGGGAACGGGGGGACGGGGGGCCGCTGCAACGACGTCAGCCGGCAGCACAGTGGGCAGCCAGCCAAGTGTGCCCATTGCGCGGAAGTGAGCCAAACTGGCCCGTTGTTGGCCGGCCCAAGCCAAACCAAGCCAAACCAATTATAATTGTCAAAGAAATTTCATCATTCAGGCAGAGCAGCGATGATGACCCTGCTGCCGGGGCAATATACACATACATACATACATACATACATATATTTTCTTTTTGTTTTGTTTCTATTTTGTTAAAAATAGCTCACGATTTGTGGGAGAGAAAGTGAAATGTAGCGAACAGCGCTTTGAATTGGGTTAGTCGAACTAGAGAAGAAACTAGAGAAAAGCCAAAACCGAAATCGATTTTCCTGCAGGCGCTATTGACGGCCAACGTCTGTTCATTATATAAGTATCTATTATATATTGATATGTATCTATATATGTATGTATGTATGTATGTATATCTTGCAATATTACGTATACGCCCGGTTTGCCATTTTAGTTGCACATTGTTGACGCAGGCGACGCTCTCAACTCCTTTCAGTCATTGTCCTCGCACTTGGACTTGGTTATTCCTGATTGCACAATTTACTCGGAATTCACATTGTTGTTGTCCTTGTTATCCAATGTCACTTGAACGACTGTTGCCGCATCCGCATTCCCAACCATTGGCCCTGAACAAGAACTTGTCAAGTGCAGAAGGTCTTTTGCTCATATCGCATCATCAGAGTTACGTTCCCTCGTTGCTCCATTGAACTCTCTGTCTCCCAGTCTATCCCCCTCTCTCTCTCTCTCTCTCTCCTTTGCGGTTCTGGCTTGCGAAAAACTTGCTCTATTGCTGCGTAATTTGATTAAGCAAACTGTAAAATTTTCAGCTCCCACTAGGATCCCTTGGAAAAGTTTTCAACTCGTAATATACATGTTGAATAGATTTTAATTGATAAGTGGAGCATCTCAGTTACATCAAAGTGAGAGCTAAGTGGGTTAAGAGAAGTTAGAGTGTATTACATCCAAATTTACTAAACTAAGCACCAAGGGAAAAGCAACTCTTGCTTTCCCTATTTTCCCACACCAAGTAAATAAAAATATATATTTTATGTATAAATTTAAAATGAAAACAGGAAACAGAGTCTATAAAGTGTCGGTTAGATCTGAACTGGACTCTCATTCTCTCTCTCTCTCTCTCTCTCTCTCTTTCTCTGGGGATTACCCACATTGCCATTACTTCCTAGTTTATGGGTTTATAGTACCTATGACCTTAAACTAAAGTACATATTTGGCCCCCGTTTCCTGCTCACGGCCCCCCGCCCTCTCACCCATCGCAACCGAACAACATTTGCATTTCAGTTGACGTGCATGAACCTGACATTGAACGTGAATGTGCTGGCAATGAAAATCCGAGGAGGGGCGACACCCAATCGTTGTTATTGTTGCATTTGGCCAGTGTGAATTGGAGGTCAGGTCAGGGCCATGGCACTTGACATTTTTCCAATGGCTGCACATAAATACGAGCACAGCTAGTTGGGGCTTAAGCGTAGGGATACAGTAGGTTAATGTGCTGCCCCAATATATGTATATATATGAACATATACAGGTATACATATATGTACATCTATTCCTGTTGGCTTCAAACAGATCTCAAATGTTAGTTACGGCCATGTTATTGACCTAAGTCAAGGACGCAAGCGTAAGCTGCGTCGAGTCGGTTTTTTAGGCGCGAAAAATCCTCGTGGAGCTGCACAAAAATAGCGTGATATAAATAGCGCCCTAGCCTCTCTCTCTCTCTCTCACTCCCTATACCTGTACTTGCCGGCGGGCAGAGCCAGACTGCGCGCTGATTTGTATTTATAAACTTCAGCCGCCAAGTCGTTGACAATATCAAGGTCTTTGCGTTGCTTTATTGTTTGCATTTGTAAAATGGCCCAGCCCAACGCCCTAGTCCTTCCTTCCATTTCGTGCTGCCGTTCCAGTCGGATCCCTCTGCAGCAGCAGCAGCAGAAGCCAACAACTTTTGCTTGTGGGTCAATGGCACTTGCAGCCCAGCACGCTGTCGTTCCCTCTCGCTCTGGCCACTGCACTCGACTGCCCTTTTCATAGTCTCTCTCTCTCTCTCTCTCTCTCCATCCTGCTCACTCACGCGCGCACGCTCGTTTAACCAGTTCTGTTTTGCGCTGATCCAGCTAATAAGCAGACATAGACATGCCCGCTCTTTTGCACTGCATGCTCTTCTTCCTCTTTTGCCTCTTCTTCGCTGCTCTGCCTTTTTGCCTGCTTGCTTGCCCTACATTGTGCATGTGCCGTCGCGGCTTGATTCAGCGCTTCTTCAATTTGATTTTATGCTCACTGCTTGTGCATGTTATCTACAGCTTCGTCTGTGCTCCCTCTTTTGCTCTTCTTCTTCTTCTTCTTCTTCTTCAGCTTGCTTTGACTGCTCTGCATGCTGTTTTTCCAAAGTTCAAGGTCTTCGCTGCGCAGTTCAACGCCGCCGTCGACGTCTTCGTCATCGTCTGCACAGATTTTACTTGATTTGTTTTTGTTTTTATCATTTTTCTTTTTTATTTCTTTCGATTTCAGACCTTTGTCTGGTCATTCTCTGCGCGTTGATTTCGTTTTCTTTTACTCTTCTTTTTTGCTGGTCTTACACTTCATATACAATTTACACAAAAAAAAAAAATTATTCGCCCTTTCTGCTCGCTTGTTCTGCTCTGCTGGCTGGTTTAATTATTTGACTTGATTCCAGCTTTATTTATGCACTCTCTGCCGCTGTCGCAGTCACTGCTCCTGTGTCTGCTTCTGCCTCTGCCTCTGCTTTTGCCATTGCTCTACTGCTGCTTCAGCCTCTGTCGAGCCTCTACCTCTGTCTTTGCCGCTGCTTCTGCCTCTGTCCTGCCTCTGCTCTTTGCTTACGCTCTCACTCTCACTCAGCATGCAATTTGACTTTCGAGCCTCGCTTACTCTCTGCGTAATTAACACATTTCCGGTTCATGACCTAAATGTGTTATACAAAATCGACTTGGGTGGCGTGTCATAGACAATATAACAATAATAATATATAACAGCTAGAATTAGACACCTCAAGGCAGAACCAATATTGTGGTTATTTCAATATACTATTATATTATAAATAATAGATGAAGTGCACACTCAAGATCATCTGCTGTACGTAATTAAATACGTATACTCAAGTACTCAAATGATATTTCCTCAATACTGTCATACTTTGGCCTTCTTGGTTATCGACAAAAATCTATGTGTCTGTCTCACTCTGCTCAGATTTATAACAAATGTGTCTTACATAGAGCACTGCGTGACCATTTGGGGGCTATCGCTCAAAACTCAGATGACTCAGATGAGGTTGAGAAATTTTAGACTTTTACCCAATGACTCAGAGTCGACCTTCAAACGAAGCTGTCGAACCAAACCGAACCAAAAGTATAAAAAATATACATAAATGAATCTAAAAAAAATAAAAATATAAAAAACCTTATGTGGGTTTTATTCCTAGTGTCTGGTTGTAATATAATGGCCGTTATTCAAATCATAAAATCAAATATAAATACATATTGTGTAGACAGCGCCTGGGATTACAAAAGACCTCGCCACGTAATCAGCGCTCGAATGGCCTAGTCGCTAGGTCCCGTTACTCAGCCTCGGTAATTGCAAACTTACAAAATGTGCGGCAGCTAACGCACAGAGAGGGATAGAGAGAGAGAGAGATAGAGGGGTAGGCAGAGGGGGACCAGTTAAACTGACTCTCAAGTTCAACACGTCACATTGTAACTGTATCATGTAACTGTAATTGTCATCAAATTCGATTTTCGCTAATTGTCACAGTTTCTCAGCTGCAACCGACCAGCCCCGCCCCGCACCCGCACTCGCATACGCAACCTTGCAGGAAGTGTGCTAGATTTTTACGTTACGTTACGTTACGCCTTGCACTTGTTGTCTAATGTGTGTGGGCATTGCCCGCTCTCGCTCACACCGCTGCCAAACGGTGCACAACAGCAAAGATAAATCTATCTTATGTCCCTCTCGCTCTCCCGCCAAGCTCTCTGCCGATGCCGCTGCTGCTTGCTGCTTGCTGCCTGCTCTGCCTGTTGTCTGTCGCTTAGCTCTGTTCGCCGATACTCTCTGCTCTCACCGCTCACCGCTCTCCGCTATCCTCTTTCCATTCGCTTTCAGTGTGTCACATTTTTGTGCTGTGTTGTGTTGTTGCCCGCCTTTTGCTTTTATTATTACTCGTATTATTATTTGTTGCTATTTCTCTTCCGCTTCTAATGCCGCTTTGCCGCGTCAGACGACGTCGAAGTGACCTTGTGCTTCGCTTTGTTTTTGTTGCTATTGCTATTGCTGTTCTTTTATTACTGTTGTGTTTGTTATTGTTGTTGCGTTTTGTATTGCGCTCCCACTTGTAATTCGCATATTTATACAAAGCACATTATATAATTCTAAACAGGTTTGCTTCTTATTATATTTTGTTGTTGTTGTTATTGTTGATTTTTAATCTGGTCTGTTTATCCGCTAGATACACCTTGCACACCTTTTTAGCGTTTAGCTAACTGTTTCTTGACAATAACTCGAGGTATGTGCTATAATTGTTTTTTTTTTTTTTTTATTTATTTATTTTTTTTTTTTAATTTGTAATTAGATTAAGTATCTTACTTAAGACAAAAGTGAAATGAGAATGTTTTTTGTGCAAATTAAACTTCAATTGTCATACGATCCCAAGCAACGTTTAAACGTTAAACGTTTTATTCGAATGACGAATTGTATACACATATATAAATACATATGTATATTTGTATGATTATATATAGGAGGACTTGCATAACGCCAAGGTCTTGTGATTACCAGCTAAGTTTCATAATATTATAGGTCATAATCAATTACTACTTGATAAATGCAAATTACGCCTCGATCTATAAGTGTTATACTGTTACTGTTATACAATTGCTAATATATTGGTTTGTACATTAACAAGGTCGTCAAAGCCGGAAAATTCAGTTAAATTGTTGCTAACGGCTCGAATGAAAGTTGATTAGAACGCAATAGGCTGAATCTCTCCTCCACTCTCTTTCTCTCTCTAAGCAACAGATTTTCAGTTAAAGTATATTTTTTATTATTTTGCCACTGTGCAGAGCATGAGCAAACAATTAGCAAACACCTGTATAAAGATGCGGTCTCATTTAATTATTTGCAAATGCCTAATCAAATTCCAATCATTTGCGGTTCAACAAGGTAAAAGGTATATGTAGGTGTGCTTATCAAGTATATATGTATTTATATTAACTACATTATATATGCTGCATGTCATATAATATTCATGAATAATTGTTATTTAAAAAGATTATGCATATCATATATGAATATAATTATAGATTATTATATAAGATATTTGCTAATTATCAAATTTAAATAATATTTTTGATTAATTAGTTTCTTAAGAGTTATTGTGATTTACATTGAGTGAAGTATACTTTTAGTGATATAAATATAAGTGGAAAAGATAAGTATATGCCTGCCAATTTTTAAATTAAACTGATTAACTGAAAATGAGATATTGGGAAGATTGGAAGAAGCCTAGGCAGACCTCATATGAACGAGTCTATCTCAGAGCCTATAAAAGCCTCCATTTTGTGTAGATATCTGTAGATCGAGTTAATTTAATGTTATCGATCAGGCTCCTTTTCAAAATGATTTTTCCTATATTTTTAGAGCTCAACATATTAGAGCCCAAGCAATATTACTTACAAATATTTAAACTTGATAATTATTAGATTAACATTATAAATAAAAGCTTTCACGCACTTGATTTTTATCAGAAGTATATATGTATGTACATAATAATAAATATATATGTACATACATATGTATATCTCATATGAAATTGATAAATATTTATTAGAACATTGGCTATTACGCATACGTTTCCAGTATAAGCAACTGTGCCGTAAAAGGTGTTGAGATATCAATATTATTAATTCATTCATATTTCATTGTTTTGATTGAGTGCATTAAAGCTTTTCCACGAATGCGTCTGCGTGGACAGAGGCGTCGTTCGCATAACAATAGTGAAAACAAAATGCTTCTGATTGGCACACGCACACACACACCAGCAGAGCGAAAGAAAGCGTGAGAGTGAGAGCGGGAGGGAGAGAGAGGCTTTCAATCGAATTAACACACTCACACTCACACACACACAAGCGCGCGCCGAGTGTGAGAGTGAGAGTGGGACAGCTGATAGGCGAGCAACGCTTGAGATCTATCTCTCAGTGCGAGGCGCAGCGTGTGCGTGACATTGACATTGAAATTGTGCTGCGTTTCGATGGAATTGAGGGATTTCAGCTATGGCAGGCAGCAGGTAACAGACACACACACACACGCACACATAGAGGCAGCCTGGTCTTTTTGACCAACACCTTCACAGCCATCGACCCATTTAAGAGCCACATACATAAATCTCTATCTTGACTCGAACGGCAGCCAGCAGCACCCCAGTTGGCCTTGACTTTTATTTACTTAACTTTTAATAAGCGGCAACAAATGCCAGACTTGTTTATTTATTAGCCAGGCGACAGTATATAAAAAAATAAAATAAATAAATAAGAAAGCGAGAAATGAAATTAAATAAAATAAATAAATATCAAATCAGTTGCACGACTGGCCGGCCATAGGTACCCATATATATACATATACATATGTATGTTTTTATGTATGTATGTATGTGTATATAAATTTATGCATGTATAGCATTAGATTGCCGTTCGAGCCGTCGTCCACAACTGTCACTTTTAACTGGGTCTCCGGCACCTTTGCCGTGAAACAGGTTTCCAGGGTAACTGCCGAATCATCAAACGCACAAAAAGAAGAAGATAAAGGAAATACAGCAAATAGTATAGCCCTCGCCATACAAATTAATCACAGCCAAATGAATGGGAAATGCAATTCAGTTGCTAAAACTCCAATTAAATTCTTTTGACAGCTTAATAAATTGGGAAATTGATTTTAGTTTGAGTTTTACATATTTTATATATCAATATTAAATATTAAAAAATATTAAAAGGTATATTAAAAAAAAAAATAGAAAACAAAATCTAAATAAAGTCAAATTTAATAAATAATATTTCTAAGCATACTTTTATATATATATAAAAAATTAATTGAATAAATTGCATTTCCTTATTTAAAAATTTAAATTAGATAATTTACATAAAATTTTAATATTTAATATTTTAATATTTCATAAAATTGTAATATTTAATTTACATATTGGTTTATATATTCAATTTTAATAAATTTTCTATTATTATTCTTAAAAATTAAAATTAATAGTTCACAATTAATTAATAATTTCAAAAGCATTTTAATAAAATTTTAAAAATTAATTTAAACAAATTAAAATTAATATGCTTAATAATTCATATTATTTTGGCAAATATTTTAATTTATTATTTCATTTATAATATACTACATAAAAACACATTTTAATTGGACGGAAATGATCTCTTATATATTAAATGTATTTAATTTACTCTAAAATACAAGCATACATATTTGAGAAATCATAAGAGAATGTATTGTTTATTATTTTTATAGAGTATACCCATATCTTTAAGTGTGTATACGTAATATTTTGTTTAGTTTTCTGAGATAAGCTAATTTATTATATAAATGTATTAATATATTTTATACTAAAAGCAAAAGAGTTATATTTTCATGAAATATATTAGAAAGTTTTAGTAAAATTGCTACTATAATAAACTTAAAATAAATCTTTAATTCGATAATGCTTGCATTAAATTCATATGCGGAATTGAAAGACCTAATTCGGTTTAGCTTGAACGTCAAAAAAATAGAACGAAGAGCAGAATTTTATGGAGCAACAATATACAAATAAATGAAAATTTTATTTATTCACTTATATATTTTTGCTTTCATATATATCTTTTACATATCTTGTAACTAGAGAGAAAGAAAGCGAGAGAAAGGGAATGTATGTGGGATATTCCCACTCCCATTCCCATTCGTTTCAATATTTAGGGTATTACCCAGTCAACCACTTTTCAGCTATTTATAGGTGCTGTAGGAATTCTGAATTCAGAGAGCTGAGCTGAGCGCGTCAAGTTTATTCCAGTTGAAGTTCAAGGTAAAAGCCGTCGTCAAAACAACAACAACAACAATAACCAAATACAAAGTATATGTATATAAAAACGAAAAGAGAACAAAACAAAAATAAGAAAAAAAAAACAGACACGCAAAAGAATTATCGTATATATACAAAATTAACAAACACAGCAGAGACAAAATTTCGCAGCCTTGACAAAAAAAAAAGCACACACGCATACAAATACACAAACACATGTCAAAATTGGAACGAAAAGCGAGTTGGAACAGAGGGCGGGCGTATGGGTGAGTTAGGCGTGGCTCGCAAACAATTTCAATTTTAAATTGATAATTAAATTGCAAATCAAATGCGAGGCGTAGTTCAGCAAAAAAAAAATAAAATAAAATAAAATAAAATAAATAAAATAAATAAATAAAAAAAAAATTAAAAATATCTAGTAAAAAATTATAAATATGAGAATATACATATATATATAAATACATAAATAAATATGTATATACATACATATGCCTATAAAGCGTGATGTAATGCGTATCAAGCATTAATTTGACGCCTTTTTTTAATACTCTGAACGAATTGTGCAATGCATAAATAAATAAATATTTTTGTTTGTTCCGGAACTTCAGAGAATCTGTTTCAATTGCTAAGGCATCAATCAATGGTTATATAAGCACATTTCCGCTTTGTTCTCTATAGATTTATATATACCACTATATTCGATTTTGTCATATGTGCGCTGACCTTTTATAACTGTAAATGTAGCTGTTAGAGCTGTAAGCCTGTAAACTGATATATCTATATATCTATATTTGTATCTATATATGTTCATGTGTCTGTGAAAGCTACTTGACTTGACTAAGTTAACTGTTAAACAGCTTCATAAACTGTCGATTCACTCGGCCATCGAACATAATACACAATTATAGGTTTACACATGGCTTTACACTGTGCTACATGATATACCGAAACGTGACTGTGCCTTTATAAGGTGTGTTTGCTTAATGTCAAGTTAAGATTATTATTTAAATTTGATATGAGATTTCAGTTTATACTTGAAATGGGATCTATTTTTAGACGTGTGAATAGATAGATCCATACAATTGTTTGCTTCATTCTGATATGAATTTTTAAAATATCCAGGGTAATTCCTATTTAGTTATCTTTGCGTGAAACATACAATTAATTGCATACATTTTTTTATAATAATTTTCTTTGATATTTTGGTTGCGTAATTAATAAATCTTTTCAGCTAAATTTGTTGACAAGAAATAGTAAATGGTCAATAGAGAAGAACAGTGTATTCTTAAGTTATAGAAGAAACTTAAGGACTGTTATATATGATATATAAAATGCTATTCAATAAGATCTAGACATAAAAAAAAATAAATAAATAAATAAATAAAAATAAAAAATAAATTAAATTAATAATAATAATAATAAATAAAATAGTGTAGGAAAAAAGTTGTTTATATATAACTAAAAAGATTTAAGTTAAAATATATATATATATTAAAAAAAAATACCATTAGATCATATTCTATTATAGTTTACTATAATATATAAGTTTATAATATTTATATAAATATAAATATTTATATTTATATATTTAATATATTTAATATAAATATATATTTAATATATTTAATATAAATATTTATATTTGTTGTAATATATTATAGAATATTTATATTATATAAATGATATATGTATATACAAACTTTATTATAACATTTTATAATATTTAAGTTTTTATATTATATATTTGAATATTTATGCTATATTTATATAGGTCCAATTAATTTACATTTATGGCCAAAGAACAAGTTGAAAATTTTCTAGACTTCATTTTGAGAATTTTCTGGACAAATATTTAAAAAAAATGTTTGAATAATGATAAATAGTGATTCATAAACATTTTTATAAAAAATTTCAATAATGATATTATAATAAAATATTAATATTAATGATGTAATAATAGTATAATAATTTAATATATTCACAGAAAAATTTGAAGTATGGTCTAACCTTTATTTAAAATATTTTGTCTCTAAATATTTTTAAAAATTTGTAAAAGGTTTATAAATATTTTTAAAAAAATTTGTAATATTTGGTTGGAATTTTTATAAAATATTTATACAATTTTTTAAAAACTGCAAAATATTTTGTCAAACTTTGTAGCAAAGTTTTCAGTGTCGCGCTATTGACTAAATTGCGTGCATGTACATACATGTCTAGATTGTGTGACAAGCTGTGTCCAGGGTCAACGGGTTACAGTTACATTAGATATACATATGTATATATATTATATATACATATATCTATATATATTTGTTATAGTTTTCTAAGGGTATATCCTATATGGGCAAATCGCTTCACTTACCTAGATCAGGAATCGAGCTGGACGGCTCTTCGCCATTGCTGTTGTTGTTGTTGTTGCTGCTGCCGTTGTTGTTGTTGTTGTGATTGTGGCTGTTGCTGCTGCTGCCCAGGCTTGAGGCATGCTTTAGCTTGGGCGGCGGCGGTGGCGGAGGTGGTCGCATAGCCGAGCTGTTGTTGTTGTTGTTGTTATTGCTGTTGTTGTTGTTGTTGCTGTTGCTGTGCAGATGGTGCGTCGGCAACTGTTGTTGACAGAGATTGTTGCTGCTGTTGCTGTTGCTGCTGCTGCTGCTGGAGACGATGGGCGTGCGAAATATGTGCGCGGACGAGGACGTTGCTGGGCAGGTGGAGGAGGAGGCGGAGGCGGAACCGGGCGAGGCGCTGCTGGAGCTGACATTGGCAATGACATGATGTTGCTGCTGCTGCTGGTGCTGCTGATGTTGCTGTTGTTGTTGTTGCTGCTGATAGTGGTTGGCAGCAATAACATTGACATGCCGTGAGCTTGTGCTGACCACGAATTTGCGAGCGGCCGCTGTGGGCGGCGCAGCATTAACGAAGAGCTGCTGCGGCGCAGGAGGCGGCAGCGGCGGTGGTGGCGGAGGCGTGGCTGGCGGCGTCTGCTGGCGCTGCTGCTGCTGGTATTGCACGTGCGTCGGCGGCTCAGCATAGGCCGCACGCCGATTGATGACGGGCGAGACGGGCGCGGAACGCGAATGATGATGCAACGGCGGCGGCGACACGGAGAGGCGGCGTGCCACAACGTTGCAAGCGCTGCCGGGCGACAGAGATTCATCATAGAGGCGACCGTCGCGTATGACGCGCACGGCAGAGGAGCGCTGATGCAGCTGCAACTGTTGCTGCTGCTGGTGGTGCTGCAACTGTTGCTGCTGCTGCTGCTGCTGTTGCTCCTCTAGCTGATGATGCAGCGGAGGAGGTGAGGCAGGTAAACGTTGCTGCTGCTGCTGCTGCTGCTGCGGCTGTTGATAGTGCGCGGCGGAGGGGCTGGCGGAGTGGCGCCTCGACAGATGCCCGTGCGACTGTGTGGCAGGCAGCGTGCGCGTTATTATGATCTGCGGTGCACCAGTTGCCGTTGCCGTTGCCGTTGCTGTCTCTGCATAGATGTGCTTGCTGCTGTTGCTGTTGCTGCTGGTGGCGCGCTGCTGTTGCACGTACTCGACGCGCGGCGTCAGTATCACCTTCTGTGTGCCGCCGGGCGTGGTCAGGCCGGTGGGCTGGCGGGGCGGCACCGTCTGCACCTGCACGTGCGTATAGCGTTGGGGCGTAACATTGTTGCTGCTGCTGCCGTTGCTGTTGCTGCTGCTACTGTTGCTGTTGTTACTGCTGTGACTACTGCTGCTGCTGCTGCTTGGCTCCGTTTGGCGTCGCTCCTGCTCCTCCAGCTGCAGCAGCTCGAAATCGATGGGCTCCGTCTTGATGTGCTTGCCATTGCTGCTGGCAGCGGCGGCAGCGGCAGCAGCTGCTGCTGCGGCCTCCATGCACTTTAGTTTCTTCAGCATGTTGGCAAATCTAAGTTATATATATTTGTATATGTATTTCTGTCTGCTTATTGGATTTGATCCTGAATCACTTTGCGTTGTTGCCTCTAAATCTGCCTCTAGTTAATAAACTCGCTGCTCTTCAGCTTCCTTATCGTGTGCTTCTTGTAAAAATCAGTCTCTTCTTCTTTACACTTGTTGCATATATATTTTTGTGTGTGTTTGTTTTTATTTTTTTGGGGATTATCAAAATGTTTTTTTCAGCCTTCAAGTTGCAAAGTTGTTTTTCGTAGTTCCTAGAATATTGTTGCTTACTTCTCTAGCGTTGTCCTTAAACCTGCCCAGATCGAGATGTATATATATATATATAAATATATATCTATATATATATATTTATAATGTATATGGTTGTTTTATTGAAATATCATGAGGCCTTGTTGTGATTGAGTACGGTTATGTATGCTCAATGTTTATAACTAATAATACTTGTTCTGGTTTACGCGATGTCTCCACAGCAGCTGTATTTACTTGGTTTATATGTGAGTATGTTGTAGGTATTCTAAGTAGCTGCAATGAAAAGGCGGAAGAAGGGGAAAATAAATATGAGAAAAAACATATTTAATATATTTAATTTATAATTATTATCTATAAATAAATTAAATAAAATTTATATTTAATATAATATATATATATATATATATATATATATTTATATTAAAATATATATTTATATTAAAATAAGTTAAAAAATATGTATATGTAATATATTTTTAATTTATTTAATTTTATTAAGTGATTATTTAATTTAATTATTAATTTTGTTAATTGTTAATTTTAGTATAAATTATTATTTTTTTTATTTATACTTATATTTACTTATTTAATTAGAGCTGTTATTTTTATTAATTTATTCCATATTTTTATACCTAAATAATTAATTTATAATAATTTAATTTTAAAGTAATATTAAAGCATATTTAAATTTTTAAATCAAGTTGGTCATTACCCACTGCATAATACTCGCTCATTGCTTAAAGCCCATTCAATTCATACTTAAATATAAGTAAATAGCTAATTAAACTGTCAAATATTGATTATTGATTTTTTTTTTATTTTGAGTTTGCAGTTTCTAGTCTAGAATTTATGACAAAAATTCAAGAATTATTTTCCAGGAATTAATAAAAATAAGCACTATAAAAGAGTATTTGTGTTATACCAGGAAATATCTGGAAAACCTAAGCGCTTGATAATATTAAGACTCTAGCTGCAATATTGGCGAATTAAGGTACAAAACCTATATACCCTACTCATTCCGTGAATGAGTATAAATATACCTATAATTGATATATGTATTTATGGTACATATATTTCCTTATTCAATTCATGCTCAATCTTAATTTAATTTCCTTTTTATTTCATGCTGTTAACTTCCTCAACAACTCTTAAGTAATTAATAAAAAAAAAAAAAAAAAAAAAAAAAAAATTAATTTGATCATTTAATTGCCAATTAAGCATAGACACTTACTTTTTTATAAATAATTTATAGACCTGATTGATTGTTTGCTTGATTGATTGATGAGTTGATTGTTGAATAATAATGCAAAATTAAATATATATTTATTTATATGTATATATTTGAATGCATTTATTGAAACATAAAGATTTATGTCCTGATATTTGTTGTTGATGAATACTTGAGTTGAGTTTTCTATATATATTCATATATATATATAGGTATATATGTATATATAAACTGTTATTATTAGTTATTTATATAATATGTATATTTATATACGAGTATTGTGTTTTATAATTATGACAATTAGTCAGCGCTTAATAACATTTTTTAATTAAATTCATTCACTTTTTGCTTGATTTTTCTCCAAAAATATAATATTTATATTTATATATGTATGTATATATGTTGTACAGGTGTATATTAATAATATATTTATTATTTATATATATGTAGCTGTTTTGCACATGAAACACAACGCGTTAGTTGCCTGTTAATAAGTATTATTTATTTTTATAAATTTATATATTTTTTGTTTAGTAATATTTCACCTGAGCATTAAATTTTTAAATATTTCTGTTGTCGAACTTCTTTATTTTTTTGTATTTTATTGTAGTTTCGTTATGGGCCTATAAACACCTTTATAAAAATATATTTATATGCATATATGTTTTATGAACTCTGAAAGAGTTTTATCTGAGCTTTCTTTGCTTTCTAGCCGAAGGCCAAACACTTTAATGAGAGCGAGCGAGAGCGGCGAAGTTAGAGTGAGATGATTATGTCACTTGTTATTAAAAAATATTTTGCTGTATTTTAAAATTGATTTTCTTCTTTTTTATTGTATTTCTCCTTTTGGCGTATCCTTGTTGCACTTAGCACTTATATTAAACATTTGCACTGCGCACCTGGCGAAGAATTCACGCATTTATTTAACAGGTAAAGCTTATTAAAACACATTGCTATTGGCCAGATATATTAGATGAATTTTACAGAAATTTTACTACAGCTGTTTCCCAGCCCAGCATATTATTATGTTTTATATATATTTATATATTTCTATTTTTTTTTTTTTAGTTTGCAGCAACAGCTGGGCGCAGCTGAAGCTTTGTGTATTGGGGGCGTGTCTGTATATGGGTTCAATATGTGAAAAGTGAATATTTGTGAAAATTCAATAGGATGACACTGGGCTCTGCCTGTGGCACTGACACTGACATTGAGGGTCCAGGCAACGCGTTCAAGAGCAAGGTGAGAAGTGGCAACCGCTGCGAGGACGTGGGCGAGGACGACGACGAGGACGAGGACGAGGACGAGCACGAGAACTTGAACTGGCAACAGCCAACAGCTGTTCGGGCTGGATTACTGCTGCTGCTGCTGCTGCTGCTGCGGCGGCCGTTTGGGCGCTGCACAAGGACAAGGACACAGCGCGCGACGCGGACACGGACACGGCCACGGACACACGATTCAATGTTAACCAACTTGCAACACACAGCTTGAGTTGTATTCAAATTACGAATTCGAATTTTTCATAATTTTTGTTTATATTGGCGCCTTTTGGTATGGCCTGCAATTTGTTGCACATTTTTGTTGTTGTTTGCTTTTTAAGCAGAAATTAATTAAATTGAATATTTAATTAGCGACGGCGATTTTTAGGCTGTTTTGAATATGCTTGACTGATGGACGCGCTTTTTAGAACCGCGACCGCTGCAAGCGCCGTACTTTCTCTGACTGAAATTGAAAATCGCACAAAAGCTTGCAGCACGAGAGCAGAACCGAACATCACTAAGAGAGAGAGAGAGAAACCAGAGAACAGAACCGAACAGAACAGAACATACGAATGAGTGAGCGAGAGTGAGAAGCGCAGCAATACAAAAACCTGCTGAGCGAGCAAGTGTCCGTATCCGTGTGTGTGTGTATTGCGAGAGAGCTTATATGTGTGAGTGGGCGAATAAGCTGCACAATGAAAGTGAAAACCGTTCGTTGCGGCTGTCGTTGTGTGTGTGCGTCGCCAGGCTGCAAAGTGGGCACGTCTGACAGAGCGCGAGGAAGCCCCGCTAACCGACTGGCATGAGCGAGAGAGAGATAGAGAGGAAGCAAACGACTGCGAGTGCGAGTGTGTGTGTGAGAGAGCGTGAGCTTGCGCTAAGCAAACGAGGAAGCAAAGCCAAAAATTCTGTTAAGAATACAAAAGCAAAACATAAATAAACAAAAATAAACGCGAATGAGCGGACGAACGGCAAACAACGCACAAACCAAGTTTCGTTTCGTTTTTTGTTTCTTTTTTTTATGGGGGGGTTAACAAATTGTGGCATGAGGCGGGTCGACGAGAATTTTAATGGAGTTGCCACCCAATTGGGGTGGCATAAGAATAAATGAATAATGAATAAGGGTAGTTTGTCGTATTTGTGTGTGAGTATGTATTCAACGCGAGTTTGAGTGGGTAGCAACTTCCACCCACAACAACAACAACAAGAAAAGCTGTGCGTATGAGCAATATGCGTTAGCAAAAGACTTTACGGACAGACGAAGTCACGCATTGAGGTAGGTTCGCATTTGAGCGACTGAAGGGAAGTTGAATGTGGCAGCTTAATCACATTTTATTACGTTTTTATTGTACTCTGAGTGTCGATTCATTCACCTAACCGAGGCACGTTTACAAAGCAGATGCATTCGCATTAGTCAATTCATAAATTATACAAAAACAACTTATGGGTTTCTTCCGTAAACGTCAAAGCGTCAAAGTCACAATTTGACCCCAAACACGCAACAACAAAAAAAAAAAAAAACGCAGAGGCAAATGAGCAATAAATACTTTCACACACTCGCACGAGTGTATAAACAAGCGCCAGTGACAAATTTCAATAGCAAAGCAATCAGCAATCTCATTGCAAGCACTCACACAAACGCACACACTCACGGATGCAAGCAAACATGCCAGCATACATGTATTTTTGTGTGTATGTGTGTGTGCGTGTGCATATTGCAAACACAACAAACGTATTGACCTTAACACTGAATGCTCATTGCGCTGACAACGCGCCGCTCCACATACACACATATTGCAAAGAATTTCGAAATAGAAACTCAATAGCAGAGAGCGCAAGAGAGCGCAAGCGAATGCAACTATTAAGCCGAATGAGTAAGAGAGCGAGCAGCAGCTAGCGCGTGTTTAGTCAAGTTCACCAATACCAAGGCAAGGTTAACAGCAGCTGTCGCTGTGTGTGTCAGTGGCGCATTTAACAGCGCGTCTACAGCACCGCTACAGTTGAGCGAGCAGCGCCCTGTTAAGAAACAGAGCCACAGAAGAGTTTCGATGGGAGTTATTTCTGTGTGTGCGTGCAAGTGTGTATTTGTGTGGGTGATTGGAGTTGCAGCCCGCCCCGTGTATATGGACCAGACATTGAAGGTTGGGGGGCCTAATGAGGGTTGCAATGTCTGGAGTTTTGAAGTTGCTGTGAAAAAGTGGGCGCCGCGAAAGCTGCTCTGGAATGAGTCAGACATTTTGGGCTGAGGCTGAGGAGGTTTTAATGGGATAACATCTAAATGACTGATCCTGATAGTGAAAGGTCAAATGAGATGATGGGGATCAGCATATACAAAAAAATCAATCTGGCGCAATATTTCAATTACTTCTTTGTAGTTTTGAATAGTACCGTTAATCAGCAAAACACTCCTTGCAGTTTGTTTCATTATCCACATATTCCAATTGTCTCCTCAAGTCAGCAGCACTTAACAGTGATCATTGTGATCACACACATACACAAGCCACGCACAATTAAATTTATTATAACACTTGTACATAACAATTGAAAGTTCATCTTATACTGTCAGTCTAAAGAACCAGGCTACAACAATAACATTGGGAGCGAAATTTGGCCTGGCCACTGAACGTATAGAGAACCAAATTCAGAACAAACGTGCGACATGACGTCGTTAACGCGACTGAAACGAGACAGAAATTTGCAAAAGTGAAAAATTCTACTTTCAATATGAAAACCGAGCTGCGAATTTGTGCAGCAGCGTCGACTGCGGCAGCGGCAGCGGCAGCACAGACACCAATACAAACAAACACAAACAACAGACTCTGCTGCCGCCCGGTCGCATTCGTTGGGCGGGAGTTGTGCACGGAAGAATGGCCAAAGCTGAACGCAGAAAGCTGAAAGCGCACTGTGGGTGTGGGTAAGGTAGGTCGTGGTATGGGAATGTCGCTCAGCAGAGTAGAAGAGAGTGAAGTGCAAAACGTAACAGAGAGAGAGCAAGCGAGTAAGAGAGAGAGACAGTGCTTGTGAGAGCACATTGTTGCGATTTTGCCGTCGGCGAATGCAGAAAACAAAGCGTAGCCCAGAGAAGTCAATGTACAATACGTTGGGGGTGCAATGAACAAGGGACTGACGATGGCGCGATGACGCTGACGCTGGCGCTGGCGTTGACGTCGACGACGGCAACGGTGAGGACGGAAGTGTTGGGCTGCAGATTTACGCTGTTATTATACCCTAAGGGCATGCAATTGAAACGGGCATGTTCGAAAACTTTTAAATGCAATAATATGCTGCGTAAATTAAATGATGCAAATGAATTATGGAAATTAAATTAAATTAGCTGGTTAATATACATATAAAAGAATTATTATTATAAATATGTATTTTTATTTAGTTTTTATTTATAAATATATAAATGTGTAGAATATTCCATCATGGGATACATATTTTAGTAGAAGAAAGGCAATTTCAAAGAGAGGTAAATACAGGTACAGCTTTTTTGATCATTAATACATTTATGATTGTTTTAGGTCATGACAAACAGGTTTCTTAGGGTAGTAAATAATTATTATATGAGCTATAGAACTAAAATAAATTTAAAATTAAAAAATAAAATAAACTATAATAAATAATTGTTCAATACAAAATAAAAAATGTCGAAAATAAAATACAGGGTAACACTCATGCAACTATAAAAAGATGAACTTCTCATTACAGGGAATTTAGTAGTTTGTATCAATTGTGCTTAATGTCTGTAGTTCGGTTTGGCGGCGTCTGGAACCGTTGTTTTTGTCGTTGCCCTCTTGTGTGTGCTTTTTGTTTAATGCTTTGTTGTTGTTTTTTTTCGGGGTTGCAAAGTTTGGCATAGAATTCCTGGAGTTGTCGTCGCTTAGAAATTACAAATATATATGTACAAATAATTGCTAAAATCTAGAGCGGGTGGGGCCAGAGATTGTCTGTCTGCAGTTGCAACCCTCGAGCGTTCAATTGAAAGCAATAGCAAAAGCCTTTTCACGTTGTCTTCGCCTTGTCGGGGAGGTGTCACTGGGGTGGATGGGGTCGGCTCAAGGAAGACGTTCGCCCGTTCGCTAAGGTCGCTAATGACGATTGGGTTTGGTCGTGAAAGAAGTTTTTGGCGCAGGGTTAAGCTATCCTGGCCCTGGGCGCATGTGGCAGCGCGTAAGGTTATGCGACTTTTGCCTCCATTCACTGACATTGGCTAAATATCATGGTCAATGGCAATGACAAAGCTCTCAAATGCGCCCGGCTTGAGGCAGGGGCAGCCAGACGACACCCCAAACATTAATTTGTAGTTTCGGTGCGAAGGCAACTCTCTTGCTCTCTCTCCACTTACTGCTCTCTCTCACACTCTCTTCTACTCTGTATTTCTCTTCCTCTTCTCTTTTTCTTTTAATCACTCTCTCTCTCTCTCTTTCTCTCTTTCTCTGTCTCTCTTTTTCGGAGAGCTTGCTGCACATGCAACGCGCATGTTCCGCGTGGTCCGTTGCACATTGCAAAAATCCTTCGCTCGCGCTGCACGAAGGTTAACAGTTTTCAGGGGCATTCGCTACAACAACTATGCAAAGGACTCGCTACCAAGGGCAAGGACACGCAAGCATGCGCATTTCCGCATGCACAGCACACACACACACACACACACACGCACACGCAGAGTCGCCGATTCCTGGTAGGGACAGTGCTCCTTCTCAGCATCCACTCCCAGTCCCTGCCCCCATCCCGCCATTGGCTGAGTCTGGGCGCTGCCTGCCGGCTTCTGCTGCAGCTGGTGCATGCTGCAAATGACATTGAGAGCTCCGTCTGAGGTTGGAGGTCAGTGCTGTGGCAGTATTATCCGGCGGGGGGCATTGGGCGTTACGCTGCGGTCTGGCTGCTGGGCAGACGGCATTAATTTCAGGGCTGTCCCTCGCATTGTGTCTAGCATTGTGGCCCGTGGCCATCAACACGAGTCCCTTGGCGTCCTTTAACCATTTTGTCATTGACAATGCCTTGGCATTTGACGCAACTAATCAACATTTTATTGCTTGCCCAGAATCTATTTGATCCAAAATACAAGGTTTTTAATAGCATGAAGTTATAGTATATAAATAGAACATGAATTGAACCCTTGCCTAGTTTTAATTATTTCTAATAGAAAGACCGACAGAGTGAGACGTCTGAAAAATATATATAGAAAGAGATGGACAGAGACAGGAAATGAGATCGGATCAGGAGTTAGGAAAGAAAGAGTGAAGGGATGATAGACTCAGAAGGAAGCAAAGCAAGTCGGAAACAGAGAAATTGAGAGAAACAGAAACTAAAGAGCTCTTGAAAATCAACAATTCAAATTCAAAGAGTTATCCAAAGCTAGAGAAGTAAATTAAATACTAATAGAGCTCTAGAGAGGGAGAAGGAGGAGACCGAAAGACTCCAAAGCTAAAAGGGAGAAATTACATATGAATATTACATGAAGAAAGATTAAATAAGCAGGAATCACAGGGGAGATACGACAAGAAATTGAGATATACAGGTAGATCTCTTGTTTTTGTTTTGAAGAACATATTTTATTTAAAATATTATGAACTTATTGATTGAGATTTCAAGTACACTTAAGTAAAATGCGGAATCCAAAGATCTTACCGAAAAATCTAAATATTATATAAAGAATTATTATTTATATGAATACGTTAAGAAGGAGGAGACCGAGAGACTCAAAAGCTAAGAGGGAGAAATACAGGTAGATCTCTTGATTTTGTTTTTAAGAACATATTCATATTTCAAGTACACTTAAGTAAAATGTTGAATCTAAAGATCAGACTCTGATATATAAATATTATGTAAAGATTTATAACTTATATGAATCCGCTAATAACCTTTCACTCAGAACTATTGATATTGTAGACATTTACCCTCATGAATCAGCTTGGTTAAGTTCATTAAATATACTTAGCAAACAACGAACATCAATCCGTTGTTAACTTTTTTCTACATCATTATCCATGATTAGCTATGTATACTCATATAATGCTCAGCACCGTCTCCCTAATTGAGCACACACAATGCCCCTGTTATGCCCTTATCATAAAAAGTCAGACAATGGCATTCGATTGATACTCTGACCCATGGCAAAGAGCATATTGTGGCCAATTATTAGGTCAACGTGCGTGCAGTGAACCGATTTTTGGGGCTAATTCCATACAGCGCCCAAATGTATGCTATAAGTCAGTCGAAGCTGAGGCGGCCGAGAGGCGCAGTTCAATGAAACAGCTCGACGCCCGAGCTGATTTTATTTATGCAAAGCCCTCGAAACGAACCGAAACGAAGAGCGATAGAGAGTCCCCAATTTGGGGAGCACCGCCCGGTCAGTGACTCATTAGGCACCTTCTTTTGAGAGGGAGGGAGGCAACACACACACACAACTAAAACTTTACGTCGAGTTTTGTGTCCTGACAGGACACGTATGTGCGACCCATTGGGCTGTGCTTTATTTATATAATGGCTGAAAAGGTGCGACTCCCCTCCCCCTCCCCCACACACCCAGTGAATCACCCGCATTTGGCTTGGATGAGTAATCATTCCTGTTGCGGCTTAGCATGCGTCGTGGACAACGTGTGTCCATTGCACCTGATGCCCCGAACGGCTGGAAGATGAACAGGCGTTGCTGGAATTGGGTCTGGGTGACAGGTTAAACACAAGCTCAAAGTTCGTCATGGCTTTGCACTGTTGTGTGACGAATATTTTTTGGGGAAAAAAAACAAATGTTTGAATCGGCTTGACAAAGTTCGAATTCCCTTGGGAAACGTGTGGAGTGTGTGTGCGTTTGTATTATCTTGTAAAAACTTTTGCGAAACCTGTGAAGAACATGTTATATGGCAGTCTATTCATCTGAGTATGTTAGAGCGGAATGTTTACGTAGGTAGTACACTTTTGAGTGTAGATTTGAATCATATTTCCCATGACAAATGATATACGAATAACCCAACTGATTCATTCAATATAGAGTTCTGTTTAGTTCTTGACTAAGCAGACTGTTTATACCCTGAACCCATTGAAAATGGGAAATCAGGGTATAATGGTTTTGTTGAAATGTATGTAACAGACAGAAGAAGGCGTGGTCGTCAGGGTGACGAGTTGCGACGATATAGCCCTGTCCGTCCGCCTGTCTGTCCGTCCGTCTGAAAGTTTTATAAATATACTAACCGTTGAGTGTCATATCATTCAGCTTTTGTCATGCACTCTCATCGCACTTAGTTTCTGCCATAAATTCGCTAGAAGAAGAGTATTTATATTTATGTGAATCATATGATTATGTTTTCTATTTTAGAGAGCAATAAGGATGAAATTATCCACAAGTTAGATATTATTTAAGCCTTGGCATTGATGTACCTTATATCGAGTTTCGTAGCATCCAGCTTTTGTCATGCGCCTGCCCTAACTCAAGTTTCAAGTTTTGTTATTGTAACATTCACTAGATGAGTTGAGCACAGTTTCTTAATCATTCATAAGGCTATGACTTTTAGCTAGCAAGGAAATCTGGTCTGATTCTGATCAATATTTCCACCATCCATCGAGTGTCATATCATTCAGCTTTTGTCGTGCAGCCTCAGTGCATTTAGCTTCTGCCATATATTCGCTAGCAGATCTAAACTAAGAGCATTTATATTTCTGTGAATCATGAATAATGAATCATGAAATGTTTTCTGCTTCGTGAGCAATGAATTCATATTATTTAGTCATTGGCTTTGATGTACCTTACATCGAGTCCTGTAGCATTCAGCTTTTGTCATGCAGCTGTCCTAACTCAAGTTTCAAGTTTTGTGTTTGCCACATTCACCAGAAGAGTTGGTCCACAATTTCTGAGGCATTCTGGGGGCTATACATTTTTCTTAACGAGCAAATTATTATCAATATCAACAAGTTTTATTAATGCACTTTTCATCGAGTCTCATAGCATTCAGCTTTTGTCATGCAGTTGCCTGAACTATATCTTTGTGAATTTAAATACATATTCTTTATATAATTTCGGTTTTTACTACAATTCACCCCCACCCCTATATCCACTCCTCACCCTTAAATTACTAAAAGGCGTATTTCAAATACTAGAGACTTGTGCTTTGGCAGATGCATAAAAATTTTGCTTAACACCTTACGTAATTGAATGCTCAAGAATTTTGTATGTAAATCCATATTTTTTCTACTATAATTCAAAATCTAGAGCTCGAATTTAACATATGCAAACTAACATAGCTCTCGCATGCTTCCCTGTGTGCTGCCAAGTCCACAAACAGATTTCAGCTCATGCCACCAGAAAGCTGTTCGCCAGGCTGCAACCCAACCTTAATGTCTGTTCGTGCCGCAGACTCGTGGTTTATTGACCTTCATGTGGCTGCCACGGCTGCTGGTGCTGCAGCACATTGCGTCACCATATGTTGCCACTGCTGTTATCTCACAATATCCATCAAATTGTTTAGTCTGTCAGTTGCATGCCCCCAAAAAACAAGGCAAGCCCAGGCCAGCTCAGCCCAGCCCTCGCTGCCCCGATGTTGCATTAAAATTAGCGAAAGTTCAACTGCCACGAATTTGTTGCAAGTTCATTGCGGTGGTTGGAGACAGCGACTGTCTGTGTTTGCACCACTTCGGTTTTTAGGTGGGGCGAGGAGCTTGAAGGGGCTTATGCTTAACAAAGGGGTTGCATATTCGTCGCCAACTGCCATAAAGGGAGCTATAAAAGCCCAGCCAGGGTTTGTCTCTGAAGTTGTAGAGCTTATGTAGATATATTTATATGTATATATGTATATGTGTATATATATTTATAGATATAGATATAGCTATGCTTAGATTAAGATAAATGCATTACTCAAACAACCGAAATCTCTCTGTCTCTTTCTCGCTCTTTCGGCTTCCTTTTCCCTCATCTCTATACACACATTTACACATTTACAGTTATAATTATATGTTTTCCACAGTTTTCCAGAATTACAACTCAACTCTTCCTCTCGTTCAGATATTTTTCAGCATGTTCCGGCAGCTCTGGGTCGTAGCACCTGGAATCTGGCTATTATGTGTTAAGCTAACCCCAACAACAACAACAACAAAAACAACAACAATGTAAACAGCACGATATGCATGATATTTAGTCGGGTCTCCAGGGTAATTTGTCACACAACAGTTGCAAGTGGCAACAGTCAGCAAATAGTTGAAGGGGTTGCATTTGTGGCAAGTGGCATGGGAGCTGTGTGAGTCAGCTTACCTAGTTCCAGTTGGCAAATACACATACACATGCACATGACAATTGCAGCGATTAGAAGACTTTCCGCCTGCACCGAGTACTTTCTCCCATGGAAGTGCTTACGCCATACACAGGTAACTTTCTCTAATGGAACAGGTAAGCACTCGCAACTCGCTTGGCCTGTCTTCTTCTTCTTCTTCTTCGCCTTTGAGAAACATGATAATAACTGGCTTTTGTTCTTCACTTCAATGGTGGAAAACTAGTTTTTCCTTCAGTGGCATTCAAATGCAGAAAATGCATCGATAGAAGAACTGAGAATGTTGCAGAAATCACTTGAGAGTGATTGGCGTAAAAATACCCTATATATTTTCATACCAATAATAAAATAGAATTTTCCCAACTATAATCCTATGGATTTTTCATTCAATATATATTATTGATTTTCAGAAAACTGAAAATATATTTTAAATAATATTATATTAATTTTGTTTGCACATATAATTTTTGTTAATTGTTAGCAATTATATTTATAAATTTCTGGAAACAAATATTTTGATTATTAATATTAAAAATAAAAATAAAATATTAGTATTAAAAATATATATTAAAAAGAATATTAACATATTTTGAAGACGTTTTATTGGTTGCTATAGAATAAATAATTAAAAAAAAAAATATAATAAAAAAGTAAAAAATGATAATATTTAAATATGTATATCCAAACAATTCAATTTATATCTAAAAATTAAATAGTAATAAATAAATTATACCAAGTAAATAAACAACTAATCAGCCACTTTCAGCAGGTTTATGATTTACAGGGTATATTTTTCGCACAGCTCTTGCATGGCAATGACCTTAGCCTTAGACGTGCAGCCTTAGCCTTGAATCTTCTAATAGTTTCCATCGCGGTTTCTTGGCTTTTCTTGCCACCGACCAGGTGGAGGCAACATTTGTGGAAAACTGGCCAAGCGAGTGAAATTACAAGTGGAAAACCAGTTGGACTAACGTCAGCGGGCACAGCTAGTTGCATAAACACACTTGGATATGCTTGACTGTGTGTGTGTGTGTGTGTGTCTTTGTGTTCGTGTGGCATATGCAATATCTTGCGCTAATGCCATGCCCACAGTCAAGGGAAGAGCGCTTGATGCATCATTGCAGGCAGCCGGGTTGACGCATAGATAAGCCAATCAACTATTGGCCATAAATGTTTATGAGCAATTGTCTGGCCAAACAGTTGCCAACAACAACAACGACGCGTCGTTGTGCAATTTCAGCTGTCACACAACTTAAGCAGGCGAATAGCGGCCCCCTCGAGCAGCGCAAACTAACTCAGTTGCACAACTTTTACTTTGCAGGCGACAGACGACAGACGACACAACACATTGCACAAATTTTCTTTCATTTTTTTTTAGTTTTCACTTGTCGTGCATTTTTGGCGTGTGGGGGAAATGAGTCAACAAACAGCAAATGCGCAAAATGCAGCAGCGACAGCAGCAGCAGCAGCAGCGACAGCAGCAACGAAAAACGTCCTGTAGAAAAATCTGGTACGGGTAGGTCAACCACCAGACATTGAACCCAGCAGCGTAAAGCAACGCGAGCAACAACAGCAAAGCCAGCAACGGCAACGGCAAACGAAGGCAAAGAGCGCATAGAGTCAACAACAAATAGCGACAAAAGCATGTGGAAGAGAGCAAGAGCAGGGCAGAGAAGCGCTTGCAATTGAACAAGAACAAAAACAACAACAGCAAGAACAGCAAGCACATGGAGTATGAGTATGAGTATGAGCAGGAGCAGGAGCAGGCAGCGACGCGACGCGACGCAGCCCGGCTACACACGAATGCGCCAGCACAGTTCGAGTGCGACTTCGTCGTCGTCATCATTCCCAACGCCAGCGTCGCCGTCGCCGTCGCCGTTGTCGTTGTTGTCGGCGCATTGTGTGCAAGTTTAGTGGGTTGAGTGACACAGACACAGTTTGCTTTTGGCACGGGAGCGGAACGGGTCGAACAGAGCGAACGAGTTTTGCTTTTCTTTCTTTCTTTTGTTTTTGTTTTTATGTTTTTTGCATTTTTGTTTGAGTCGGACTCTCCCGCTGGATGTTGTAATATACGCGGCAAGTGTTGCCACTGCAATCAGATTTGTTTGCAATTCTATGTGTTAGAAGTTTCTAGTTAAATCGCCGCAGTCTGGCAACGCTGTTGCTCCGCATCGCATGTGGCGGATGTGCAAACGTTTTAGTCGTCGTTGCTAACGATTAAATGCAGAAATGCGCACAAACACATTCGCACACTTACACAGACAGGCCGGTAAGTGTGTGCGTGTGTCGGTGTGTGCTGGTGTGTGCTGGTGTGTTGGTGTTTTTTGCTCGGCTTCGCAGCTCGCTGCGAATGAGAATGCGAGTCGAATTGAGTCAAGAGTAGAGTAGGACAAAAGGGAGACACAATTTTGGTAGCAATGACCTTCACCGCGTTGTTCAAGTTGTGGCGTGGCATGATGTTTTTGTTGGTGCTGCTGCTGCTGCTGCTGCTGGCTGCCGTTGCTGCTCTGCCGCTGCCGCTGTCGCACAGGAAAAAGATAAATACGAAAGAGTTTGGGCAGCAGGGAGTACAATAAATGATGCATACGGCGTCGCGCTGCATTTAGAGGCGCAGCGAACGGTGTGGGCAGGCCAAGTGGGAGGCGACATGACAGCTATGTATGTATGTATGTATATAGATAGTTAGCTGCTTAGTCGCTGCATTCGTTTTGTTTTTGTTTTTGTTTTTGTCTTTCACTTTGTGCTGTTCTCCTTCTCGCTCGCGCTCACACGCTTGCCACTGCACAAATTAAGCATGCGAAAGATAAAAGAGCTTTTGTGTGTGCTGGGGCTCTGCGGTGACTCCTATGGCTGCCATTGAAAATGGAGAATGGAGTTCATGACCAGATCTGCTTGTGTGTGTGTGTGTGTGTGCATGTGTGTGTGTGAGTGTGCGTGTGTGTATGGCGTAAACTTGACACTGGCGCTGATTGTGGAGTTGGCTCTGGCTCTGGCTCTGGCTGCGGCTGGCTGTGGGTGTGGGTGTGGGTGGCTTTGCCCAAAGGGTGCGACCAGTTCAGTTCGTATTCGTTTGTGTTTTATTTTATTTTCCATCTTTGTTGTTGTTGTGAAAATTGCTCAAGTGCGACGCAGACGCTGCTGGTATGGGTTAACTTTTGGTATCATTGACCTGCTCCGCTCTGCGCTTACAATGCCACTGGCTCTGGCTCTGTCCATGGCTATGGCTCCGTTTTTTTTTTTTTTTTTTCAGTTGTGCAGCAGACAAAAAAAATTTAAAAATAAAAGAAATGATATTCCGCCCGGGGTAAACATGTATTTGGTTGCATATGTGAGTAACGGGGCAGGTTGGGGCGCAGGCACTGCCAAGATAGTCACGCTGAGACGCCATTTTGGAAATTGTTGCCAACACAACAGTAAATTTTATATGTGCATAATACACTCACACACATTCATGCATAAGCATCTGTATTTGTGTGTTTGCATTTATATATATTCCCCACTTTACAATAGGTTAGTCTGTTATTGTTCTATTCTGTCTGTGTGTGTGTGTGTGTGTCTTTGTGTGCTTTCTCTCTCTCGCTCTTGCTCTCTGTGTATCCCAGCTTATGTATATGTAGAAAGTTTTCGCTTTTCGTTGATTTTCATTTTAATTGTGATGTTGTAGTTACTGGACTAGATGAGGAACACGTCCTGATAGCAACCTACGCAGATGACACTGCAGTTTTGACCAGAAGTCCTAGCATCAACATAGCCACGGAATCCTTGCAGCAGTATGTAAATAGCTTTGAAGGATGGACCAGAAAATGGAACATAGGCATCAACACCAGCAAGTGCGTAAATGTCACGTTTACCACACGAACTTTGTCTTGCAGCGGCATCACCATGCTTGGCTCCAGAATCCCACAAAAGAGCTCATACAAGTACCTTGGAGTTTTACTGGACAGGAAGCTAAACTTTAAGGCCCATACAACCATGGTACGGCAGTCAATAATGGCAAAATCCAGAAAAATGGCATGGCTTCTTGCTCCAAAAAACAAGCTGTCGCTATATAGTAAAACTACGATATACAAAAGCATCCTAAGCCCGATCTGGAAATACGCCCTAGA
>NW_022045900.1:614188-631473 GCF_001654015.2 Drosophila navojoa
CTTAGTTTAGATCTGCTAGCGAATATATGGCAGAAGCTAAATGCACTGAGGCTGCGTGACAAAAGCTGAATGATATGACACTCGATGGATGGTACATCTATGAAACTTAAGGAAATATTTATCAGAATCAGACCAGATTTGCTTGCTAACTAAAAGTCATAGCCTTATGAATGATTAAGAAACTGTGCTCAACTCATTTAGTGAATATTACAACAACAAATCTTGAAACTTGAGTTAGGGCAGGCGCATGACAAAAGCTGAATGCTACGAGACTCGATTTAATGCCAATGACTGCATATTATGAGGACTTGCGTAAGCCCTGATTAAGTTACATAAAGCACTTTAAGCATATTTATTTATCGATTTCGATAACTATTTAACGACATCCATGAAACATGTGGAAATATTGACCAAATTCGCTTGAAACTTGGGTTAAGGTGGATGCATGACAAAAGCTGAATGCTATGGGACTCGCTAGAAAGTGCTTAATAAAACTGGTGGAAATATTGTTTATAATTTGCTCGTTCACAAGAAAAAAGCATAGCCCCATGATTGCCTCTGAAATTGTGGATCAACTCTTCTGCTGAATGTGGCAAAATAAAACGTGAAACTTGAGTTAGGGCAGCTGCATGACAAAAGCTGAATGCTACGAGACTCGTAATGCCAATCGCTGCATATTACAAAGCCTTGTGTAAGCCCTGGCTTAAGTTATATAAAGCATTTTAAGCATATCTATTTATTGATTTCGATGACTATTTAACGACGCCCATGAAACATGTGGAAATATTCATCACATTTGCTTGAAACTTGGGTTAAGGCAACTGCATGACAAAAGCTGAATGCTATGGGACTCGCTGGAAGGTGCTTAATAAAACTGGTGGAAATATTGTTTATAATTTGTTCGCTCACAAGAAAAAAGCATAGCCCCATGATTGCCTCTGAAATTGTGGACCAACTCTTCTTGTGAATGTGGCAAAATAAAACGTGAAACTTGAGTTAGGGCAGTTGCATGACAAAAGCTGAATGCTACAAGACTCAATGCAAGGTACATCAATGCCAATGTATCCTCAACCTTTTGCTAATTACAGAGTATCTCTGCACCGACTACCCATCCTACTCTTCGCCAATAGACAGCCTAGAAATGCATGCAAATAGTTGGGTCAGGCAAGGTGAATTCGTGTGTGGCATAAAGTGAACGCAATAGTAGCATATAGAGTACTCCAGATAGTGCCCATATCATGGCCATGGCCATTGCCATTGCCATTGCCAGTGCAAGCAGAGGCTGAGGTAGAGGCAGCGGCACCGTCCGTGTCAATGCCTGCAGCGCGAGGCAAGTGAGAGTGGGGCGAGTGCTGGGCGTCGCCTTTGTGCAGTGAGTGCCTCGTTTGGCGGCACCAGCGACGCCAACGATTATAACATCAACGAGCGTTACCAGAGGCCATTATCCTATGCTAGGCAGCGCTACCAACGGCGCATGCGCCGTGTGGCACGGCAGCTGTGAGTGCAACTGCAGTGACCGCGATTGAATGGAGCTCGCAACAAAGGCTATCAGAACTGAGGCTATCATCGCATCGGAAACACATAGCAAATTGTTAATAAGAACTGAACTTTGTGGATATGCAACTTATGCAGCGTTGCCAGACATTTGGGAAATTGGTAGAAAGAATTTGAAATATTTTTGAACAGCCTTGGTATTGCCAGACATTGAGAACTTTAGAGTAAACTAGAATTTCCAAACAGTTTGAATTGCCTGATAGCTTCAGCGTTGCCAGATATATGCAAATTTTAGTACCAAATCAGTTTTCATTGAATATAATTCATATAAGCAACTTTTACAAACAGCTTCAATCAGAGCGCTTTTGATTGATTGCTCATCTTGGCGTTGCCAGACAGCTGGCAATTTGCAAATGCATTTCTATTAGATTGTCAGCTTTGGCGTTGCCAGACATTTGAAGTTCTGGAAGCATACGGTTAGTGGGAGTATAAGCTAGAAATGTCGAGTTAATTTGGCGTTGACAGACATTCACAAACTTTCATTGATTGATGTGTTGTTGGATAGAGATGCTACTAATTTGAATCTATAGAAAATATCATTTCTTGCTGCATAATGTCGTTCGATAAGCAGCTTTAATATATTTTTGTAGATTGACTAGCGTTGCCAGATAATTAAAAATACAGAAATAGGTTTAACGCATTATCGAACAAAAATATAATATATATAATTTTTTTGAGTGTAGCATCTATGTATTTAATATAATCTATGACTGATTAGCGTTGCCAGAAAGTTAAGAAACTAGCATACCAATCCCTATTGATTGCTTAAGCCATAGACCACGAACCATGGAAAGTTTCATTCTAATTATGATTGATTCGCGTTGCCAGACGTTTGCAAATCCGATCTAAACAATTGTGCGGCAAGCCCGAAAAACGTGTTTCGGGCCTAGATATTAACTGCGCTTTGGCTGCAACAGCAATGCAACTGCAACGGCAACTGTAACAGCGTTCATCGACCTTGCAACTCGTTTGCTGCCACGAGAATTTTCTCTAGTCACATTTGAGCTTTGGGTAGGTGCGGACCACGTTAGCATCGGCGGCATTTGGTCATTGAACCGCACACAGACGTCTTCTCAATGCGTTCGCTATTTCTCTTTCCTTATCGCTCTTCTCGTATTTTATTTTCATTCTTTTTTTTTTTTTGTGCATTTGCTGCTTCTTTTGTGTGTGTTTTTCAGTTATTTTAATTCGCATTTTCCGGACTGGAGTGCAACCCTCGAAATAAATGCTGACAGCTACAACTTTGGCCAAAAACACATCCTGGGCCATAAGTCGCAGTTGGTTTCTCTTTCTACCACTGTCTGGGCCTGGCTGGCTGGCTGGCTGGCTGCGGCTCTGGCTTGGTCTAGTGGTCGTCCGCCTGTCCGTCTGTCCGCCAGCTCTCGTGCTCCCTTCTATGCGCACTTTCGGTACAGTTTGCGCCCAACACGACACCAGCGACGCGCCCCACTCGCTGGCTGCTCCACTACCCCAAAGCTAAAAACGATTTCGTTATCATCGTCATACTCCTCCGGTACTCTGCTCCTGCTGCTGCTGTTGCTGCTCCTGCTGCTGCCTTGCCACCTTCTGCGTCTCCTCTGCGTCTTCCTGCTCGACATGTCCAACACGGAAACCGTGTGACAAGGCACTGCGACTGGGCCAGACGCCTTTCGGTTGGCTCTTGGCGCACAAATGGTGGTTGAATTCGGCTATATATGTACATGTATTTAGGTATAATGTTTGATATAGCTAAGAGGAAGTTGAGATTATAATTATTGCGATATGTGTATGCGATATTGTAAAGTGAGTTTCCTATTTAGTCAAAGTTTATATACAATTAAAAGTTATATACAATTATCTGATTAGCTCTTATAATATAGGCAAGCATATTTAGGTACAGCTAAAATGGGACTCCCTAGGTATGAAAATTATGTATATAATCATTAAACATTATTAATTTAACAATAACCAACTTCACTAAAAAAAACCGAATATACATATATTTATGTGTATATATATTCCTTTTATTATTACTATTTATTAAATAAGTTTGGCATTATATTAAAAGAAAATCCCTAGTTATTAAAACAATTGCAATTTGAGCAGTAGTTAATTTTCTAGAATATTCTTTTCAGCTCATAGAAACTGCATTGTAAATGAAGCACAGCTCCAGATATGTAGCAAAATATATGGTAGTAAAAATACATTTATTATTTTTAGATTATCTTTCTATATTATATAATTAAATTTGAAATAACTTTAGTTTAGAGGATTTAAAATATATTTAAAAATTATAATCAAGCAAATTCAGCTATTTAGGGTAATTATTTAGAGTAATTTAAATTAAAAGAATTAAAAGTCAAATATTTGATTTATTTTAAAATAAATAAAAAATTTAATTTAAATTAATAAATATAATATAAGAAAAAATATTTATAATATATAAAAATAAATAATTGAATAATATAATATTAATATAAATATAATTTATTTTCTTTACTTAATATGAAGGTTAAGAAAATATTCTTCCGTTTTATTTAATCAAATTAAATTATAATTATTTTTTTTAGTTTCATTTATTTTATGTATTTAGTTAAATATTTTTTTTATTTTAACTTTTTTATTTTTTTTTATTTGTTATTTTTTTTTATTTATTTATATGTATGGTATATTTTTATGTATGGTAGTATTTAAATATTATTTTAATTTTTTGGTTATATTCTTTTATATTATTTTTGCTAAATTTATAATATCTTTAAAGTTTATATTTATATTAACATTATATAAAATATTTATGCTAAATTTATAATATATTTATTGCTTATAATTATATTTAATAAATTTTGTATTTGATTATTTTTGCTAAATTGATAATATCTTTTTAGTTTATATTTATATTAAAATTATATAAAATATTTATGTTAAATTTATAATATATTTATTGCTTATAATTATATTTAATCAATTTTTAATCATTTGCTAATTCTTCACATTTATAATGGCTGTGATTTACTACATTCAGTCTCAAATATATGTTATACCAAAATTTCTATTTTAGTTATATATGATAGTCTTCTAACTACCAAATCTCAAGCATTTATCATAAATCCATCAAAGCATTATTTCTGCACACAATCAGAGGTTCGTTTATCGGTCGTTGCAAAAGGAGCTGGACTCGCAAAGTGTCTGGCACATTCGATGCTGGCTGGCGTCCATTTCCCGGTTCGCCGGCATTTCGTACTCCACTTGCCACTTGCCACTCGCAACAGCTCGGCCCACTCTCAATCTAGATGAAAATGAGGCGTATTTCGTTCGGCTGATGGCGGCGAAAAAGCAAGCACAAGCAGATCAATGACCTGTATTTCACAGCCTGAGACACAATTCAATCGATAAAAGTGAAGAGTTGGGGCACCAGCACAGAGTGCACAGCACAGTGCACAGAGGGGGACAGCGGAGGACAGCGGAGGACCGAGTCGAGCCACAGACACAGATGCCCGCACAGACAAGGCAAAAGCAACAGCAACAACAACAACAACAACAACGTGTAGCACGTAAAATATGCAAGCTTCCTGCAGGAAAAGCCAAAATGGCAGACACTGGCCCTGGCCATGGCCAGAGAGAGGCAAGTGCGGCGGCATGTGGCAAGCGGCAAACGTGACGCGTCGAATGGCAGTGAAACCAACAAGGGAGCAGAAGCTTGCATCCGACACACACAAAAAGGGGGTGGAAACTTTCTAAAATTCACAGAACATATATACACACATACATGCATACATACACACATACACATACACATATACATATACATATATATGTATATGTATAATTAAAATGAACAGGCAAACAAAATTGGTAACAAGGTGAGACTCGGCTGCAACTAACAAATGTTGTCCAAATATCAACAACAACAACAACAACAACAAACAGTTTGAAGCACTTACAGCAAATTGTTGCAATGCTTCATGGGGCAGGACACAACCCTTAGTGAGTGCGCACAACTCACAGGGTGTTGTCTGAGTGCCCCACACACCGACAAAATTACACACACACACACTAATATACACCTCAATTTATACACAACAATCATAGATTCTCCAGGCATTAGTCAAGACCCGCCTCAGCTCTATTTGCAGCTGAGTTTCACTCTAATAAACGAGTTATGCTTAAAGGCGATTATCTCCATTTGGGATTTATTATTAGCTCTGACCATACCACAGACGGTCTGACCTGATTAGAGATAATGCCCCGGGCTATATCAAATATGCAAATGCAGAGAGCGAGCAACGGAAATAGATTCACAAGCAGGAACAGTTTCCACTACTTCTTGAAGCCTTATATTAAGTTGGTTCGCAATATATATAGCAAGGTAAATGCGGATGAGCTCCAGTTTTCATGGAGCGAAACAGCCTTAGAAGGGGAGGAACTTAAAAAAATTATATATATATATATTATATAAATATAAAATAAAACAATTATTATTTACAAAAAAATTAAATTACAAAACTGAACATTTTCAAGCTAAAAATATATATATATATTTTTTAATTTTGTTATATAAATATAAAACATAAAAAATATGTTAAAAAAAAATTAAATAAATAAGAAAACAAATAAAAAAAAAATTTAATATGCAACTTTATATTTTATTAAATTTTATTGTAATATTATTGCATTATATTAAAAAATTTCGCTAAGTAAAGTATATATATATATTTTGATTTATTATATAAATATAAAATAAAAGAAATATATACATATTTACAAAGACAAATAAATCTAATATTTAATAAAATTTGACTACATTCTTATTTTTAAAAATATCTCTAAAATAATAAAAAAAAAAAACGCAATTAAAATAGTTTTTTATTCATTTCATTTAATTCATTATTTACATATAAAATTGGTTGATTATATGATTAAAAAAATATTTATGCCATTTAATTTATGACTTAATTAAATTTTAATGATTGTCAGCCATCAAATTCCCATTCTATATTTCACATTTGCTGTATGTCGCTTCAATAAGAAACAAAAAAAAATAGTTAATTGTGTGCTTCTTCCTTTTTATTCAGTTTTTGAAAAAATTGCCGCTCAGTCAGACACAGCATCAAAGCCAATTAGCCTTACTAACACACTCCCACGTTGAGTTCTTTTTGCTCTTGTCTCTCGCTTTGCTTTTCATGTCACATCGAAGTCTAAAATGAAAACTACAGGGAAAGTCTCTACATGGAAAAAAGCGAAATTTTGCAGCAGCCTGCAGCACTGCAAAATGGAGTTTTCGCACAGGCTCGCTCGCTCTCTCTCTCTCTCTTCCTCTCTCTGTCTGTCTCTCTCTCGCCTGGGTGTGGGCGCTTGAACTACCCTCTGGATGCAACGGAGTTGGAGCTTCTTCCGTCTGGCAGATAATTACTCCACAATGTTCCATTCCACAAACAGTTGCCTTGGTTGCCAGCGGGGCGGGAATGTGGCATGCGAAAATACCCAAAAACGCATTGGGTCAGTGTAAAACAATCAGCAGGAAAAGTGGAATGGGAAGTGCTGCCCATTATTAGGAATTTATTGTGCATTTCTGCAATAAATTAAAATTATTTTTTACTGAATTTAAAAAAAAAAAGGTTGAATAAAATAATAATAAAATATAAAATGCAATACCCATAAAATTTTTTACATATAATATATATTATTTACATTATTAGCAATGTATATAAATTTAGCAAAATTATTCAAAGATATAAAACATATAATATACATATACGTATATGAATTTATATGTATATATGAAAAAAATAAATAAACAAAATAAAACAATATTATTTTAATATATCGATTCTCAAAAATTAATCCAGATGTCTTAAAAAACAATAAACGTAAGCAACAAATTTTTATTTGTAGCAAAGAGCAATGTCATAAATGCATAATATAATAAGAGATATTGCATATAATTAAATATGAAGCAACTAAGTAAGATAACTAAATGTCTCTGAGGTCTGTTCGACTGTAAGAGAACCGCATAGTAAGGGTATATATATTAAGCGTTGTCAATAGTTCAGAGTGTAATAGCCTCAAATGTCATTATAGGTTAACATATGTGACTTAAATAAAAATAAATACTTACATATGTGCATATTCACATATCATTTATATGCAATAGCTAAAATGAATAAATTGAATAGTTTTTGTATATTATACGTAAAAGCTCAAGAATATTCCAATTCGAATAAACGCGCCAAAAGTCAATATAAGCAGTTCAAGTCTAGCACCAGCAGCATCTTTAGAACAAGCAGTGCAACACATTTCAATTTGCCTAAACTGCTTTGCACATTTATCTGAACTGCTTCATGCACTTGCAACACTATTGTGAATAGCTGCCATTTTGCTTTTAACCTTTTTGAGTAATTTAGTACATATTTTGTTTTTGTAAATATTAACAGCCAAAAGAATTTTATTACAGGTTCAGCTCTGCTGTTTGTAAATAATTTAAATGAGTTTAGTAAATTAACTTAATGCCTAATTAGTTATATTGCTAGCGAATGCTCTGAGTAATTTATTTAGCCCAATTATCGGGATCATATGGATCTGGTGAATCACTGCAGATGCCATAGCTCCTCTTCTCTGTGGTACACTGTTTTGTAGCTACATCGAAATACATATCATCTTCGCATTTTTTCTTGGCAACCATTGCACCGTTCTTGCACTCGAGGTAGTGCTGGCAGCCCAGATCCTCGGCCAGCTCACGGCCCGACTCACGGCCATCGCAACGATCCTCTTCGCAGCGGCGTGAAGAGCGATCCTGACACAGTTGCAGCTTCTCATTGAAGAACGTCTCCACGGGACATTGATGCCAGACGGGATCCGGATCCGGCACACCTGAGCCCAAGTCCCGGCAATAATAATAGCCCCGACATGTGGCGCCATCGGCAACAAATTTGTTGCGCTTTGCCAACTTCTTGGAGCCGCACACTTCATCCGGATACGGATGCTTCTCACACGCCACCCAAGACTTCTCCATGCAACCCTTTTTAGCCACATCATAGTAGAATCCAGGCTGGCAGGCGATTGTCGTATTCTTGCCCGCCTTGCATGTGAAGTACTTGTTGCAATTCAATGGATCCCTCGTCTCCGCGCCCACCGGCATCACCTGGCAGAGCTCGAAGGTGACATCGCATGGTACGTCCTGGGGATAGGCGCACATCTTGGTCGTCTTATCAAACCACATGCCATGGTCACAGACACCCTTGCCGATCTCCTTCGTCTTGTCGCAGTAATACCAATTCTCACAGTTGAAATTGTCGCCCACATAGCCCGTGGTCTTGGACGAGCACGGCGATTTGCAGTACGTGTCCGTGGTCTCCGGCGTCTTTTGGCACGAGCCCTTGGCCAAACTGAAAAAGGGCTTGTCTTTTGGGCATATTTGACCTGGTGTACTAACGGAATTCTGGCATATGATTGTACGATCACAGTAGCCCGGCTTGCGCAATTTGGTGCCATCCGCGAAGAGGCGACAAATGTCTCGGCCATCGTTCAGGTATTCCTTTTGCCAGCTGAGCTGGGCCAACGCCAGCAGCAACAGCAGCGGCAGCAGCGTTATCAGCAGCCACTCTGTGAAGAGTTAAGGCAGTTAGCTTGGTATATAATAAAGAAGTAAAGTCCGAATTGTGTGAAATTCGGAGGAGGTATCCAAAATATAACAAATATCATAATTTTATATACTACACATGAATCTATATTCATTCATTTGGGAGACTCTAGCTCTATAGATGGCCGGGATATAATGTTGTATAACTAGTTTATAATAGGGCATATAATCGATAACACTAAAACAAGAGTATTTATCAATTCCAACGTGTATTATAAGAGCAACAAATAAAGTGTCGAGTTCTCAGCTTGTATAGGCTCTCAGATTGACGCGTTGAAAAATACGGCTAGACGGATAGACGGATGGTCGGATTGACTGACAGCCGGTAAAAAAGGACGGATGGCGAACGGACGACTGTATGAACGGGCTGACGGACTGACGGATGTAATAACGAAGGAAAAAACGGCACGAACAGACGGACGGATTGATGAAATTGCGAACGGACGTACGGAAGGGCAAGTTTCACGTATTGATCTCGAATATATATACTTTATGACGACTGCCACGCCTACTTCTGCCTGCTACATACATTCGAAGAAAGCCTTTATACTCCGATTGGCTGCTACCAATATTCACTTTAATCACCATCGATTTACCTTGCATGTCTCAAGCGCCTCTTCTGCGTACAGTAAACAAAGTCAACTAACTAACTGACGGCGCTTGAATATTTGGCATTATATAGTCGCACACAGCTGGTGCACAGTAGATCGATTTGGGGCTATATATTATGCGAAAGCAATTACTGTTTCACCCCAACAGATAAGATTCGACAAGTCACATGCACACCTGACGAACGCCCCCCAGCCAGAGAGAGATAGATAATTACTAAAATGTTCGAAGATGTCTCTAAAGTATTTGCAAAAGTTTACGTCTTATTTTTAGCTAGAAATATTTACGAGATCAGTTATTGGAAATCGCTGGAAAATCCCAAGAAATGATACTGAGGAGTATCTCTCTCTTTGGGAATTCTTGATGTCAAATTGCTGAAACATGTGTTTTTTTTTTAATGATTAATTTGTGCTCGATTTGGTTTTCTTTTTCGTTTTTGGTTTGTCCTAATTTATTATTAGCTAAAGTTGATTTACAATGGGGCCAAATAATTGATAAAAGGTTCACAATAATTATTTTCAAATTGCTGCCGCCTTTAATAACAGGTGTAAATAATTCAATTAGTGAAGCTACTACATGTGTCTCTTCAGGTGATAAGGATGTTGACGTTGTGCCCGAGCACGTAAGCGAATGGTTCAACTTAATGAAGGCTATTTTATACATACATACATTTGTATATATGTATATAAATATGTATTTTAAATTTATATATATTTTATATTTTTTATAATTTTTATAGATTTTATATATATACTTTTTTTATTTACTTAACTGTTATTGGTATTTCTTTAAAATTAAAATTTTGTTTTTTAACAAATTAAAATTTGTTTATTGTATTTTCTTTATTTTTGTGCACATATTTATAAATTAAATTAAATTAAAAAATTAACTATATGAGTATTTATTTATTTCAATAATTATAAAAATTTTTAGGTCATTTTATTATTTAATTTTATTTTTTATTTTTTTTTAATATTTATACTTTTATTTAATTAAAATTAAAATTTAATAGTTCATTTACGTACTTATTTACTTGTTTAAGTCTCAAAAATAATTAAAATGTTTTAATGTATACCTAATTTAAATATTTATTTGTCTGTGAATTTTGGTATATTTAAAAAAATAATTTGATATAAATAAAAAAAATTTGTTGGTATATTTTATATGAATTTACATTTCTGTTATTTTTTTATTTTAGGATTTTTTAAATAATTGTAATAAATTGATAAGGCATGAATTTCATTTTAAATAATTTTGGTGTTATTGCTTGCAAATAAAATTTTATATTATCATAACTCTTTCGCGACAGTTTTAATTTAAAATTTTAAATACTATTTACGAATAAAATATATACCCTATTAAAGTATGCTACTCAGTTGAGGAAGCAATACACATAGCTAATATACCTTGTTCCTAACCATCTATTAACCCTTGAAATGAACTCACTATATATATTATATTGAACAATTGAGTCATTAAATTATTGCTTTATACACGAAATCAGTTCGTAAATATCTCGATTTATGGCGCTGCTCAAAACTAAACAGAAAATAATATCAGTGAAAAGAAATCACATTCCAGAAATGGGAAATTTTCTATGTGATATGTAAGTCTCGAGGTAAAAATTCTATATATTTATTTATACTTAAGTATAGATATAGATATGTATTTATATTATATATACATATAATGTGAATCACAATTTGCTGTTCGAGTTAATGCGAAATGTCGCTGCACTTTGGGGGCTTCCGAACCTGAACTCGGCTCACATACTTACAAAAAGAGAGACAGCAAGCATAAATATACACATGTAAATATATATAATAGCAGATAAATATAATTTAGTATTTTTGATATACGTGGATAGCTCTGAACTTTCTTTTGCAACATATTCATAGATCACTTGAGACACTTGTTCCCATACACCGTTGATCGGTTCCAATAAAAAGCACTGATTTCGAATGGTGCTAGAATTGAAATGAAATGACTTTTTGGGCGTTATCTATGCACCAATCGATCTCAGTTCTTCAATTTGAACTGGTGTGGTGTTTGATGACTGATGGGTGTGTGGCATAGTAGATAATATTATCTAGGCACTACTTCATTTTAGATGTATATTTCATTCTTTTTTTTTTTGCTTTTCTCTTTGGAGCGAACGCGATCACGACTGATAACGAGACGAGCGAACGTGTCACAGAGGACTGTTTGGGCGACAGGCGCTGCGTCGCGCTTAAATCTGAGAAACCTGTTACACCTGAGAAGATTTTTACAATAGACCCGAGCGTACGCCTGTCCCTTGCGCTCTGACTGTGCGTCGATCAACTCGTATTTCCCTTGCTGGACCCGGTGTCCTCCTTCTCGCTATGCATAAGCATAGCTGTCTATACATACATATGTGTGTACATATGTGTGTTGCGCATACCCTACATAGGGCACAACAAACACTTACCATGTAATGTATACCCATAAACCGAACTTTTGCCAGCCATGGATCAAATCCATCATGCGTCTAGCCCCGAAAGCTATTTACATTTGTTGCTCTTCTTCAACTGCAGCTTCTACTCTTTCTGGAGGGCTTAGTTGCGTCTTCTTTGCATTGGTGTAATTTAATTCAAGCGTACCTCAGCGTATGTTTCTCTAAAAGAAATAATTAGAATTGTCTCGGTCTCAGTTTCAAATGCGGATCCCATCTAACTCGACCCAAAGCAGGAAGCCACTCACCGCAGTCACCGCTGTGCATCAAGGTGCATAATTATTTATAGCTAACAGTACATGTCATACCTTATATATGTACATATGTGTATATACATACATATGTGCGATTTCTTTTCTCTATATACTGTTGACATCTGCTTTTGTCCATGTATTTGCTTTGTGTCTTAATTGTGCAAATATCGCTTACCTATCAAACTGTTATTCAATGGCAGCAGCAATTCTGTGTCAAGCAGACGTATTAATACCCTTTAGGAATGGAATGCTTGAGAAGAGAGCATACAAATTGGAAGTTTATGTGATATTTTATTAGAATTACATTCATATTCATGGTGATATCCGAGATTTTAAGGAATTAAAGTGAATATAAGTTTGTAGATAGAGCAACCTCATTTCATATTATATATTATTTATAAAAAAAACGTATATTTATATAGGAACTAGCTATTGACTACCTTTTGAAAACAAGTGTAACAGTAACTGCCATAAATCAATATATATGTACGTATTTTCTAAACAGATCTCTCTTTCTTTCTCACTGTACTTAGGCATTCCTGTCCTAGAATATTTATTTATTTGTATGCTCTAAGCCAATTGAAAAAGGGAATTTATTATTATATGAATATTAACAATAATTATAATATAATAGTAATAGGAATAATGCAAAATTAAAAAAAGTATATATGTATATATATAAATATAACAAATATATACATAATATATATGTATATATTATCATTTTCTTAGTATCTGTAATCTGTTTGTCTATATACTACATATATGATGCCCAAACTTATATGGGAAGAATGCCTTAAACGAGAAATAATAAAATTACTGTCTTCCTCAACAGACTAACCGTATTCGTTGATAATCCGAGAGATTCTTCTGTACCCAAATTTATTTATTTACTGATTTATTTTTAATATTTAACTATAATTAAAATTATAAGCTAACTTAACAACTAAAGCGCTGGCTACTAAGGCCTTCGGCTTAATTTTATTTTTTTTCTCTGATTACATTGTTATGCCCTGAATCCATTGACAATGGGAAATAAAAGCATAATGGTTTTGTTTTGGTCTTAGTTTAGAGCAGTATAGCTACAAGAATCTATGATGAATTTCAAATCAGAAATGTCGTGAGTCTTTCACATACACTTGCCTTTATACCACACAAAAACTGAAACTTCTGTATGAAGAATGCGCTGCGGAAATGTTGAAAGTGTTGCAGAAGCCCTAAGGAAATCAATATTTGATTGCTACAATATTTATCAGGCAACTAAACTTTCACATTTGCATCCACTGATGAACTGATGAACAGCAGAGCAATCAGAGCAAGCAATTACGCCTTGCAAGCCAATTAACAATAAGAGTTTGCTGAAATGAATTTGGCATACCGAAGGTAAACAAAAATAGCATTTCGAAGGATTTAACAATGTTTTTTTTTTTTTTTTTTGCTAGTTGATAATGAGACACGCGCACTGCATTGCTGCTAGTTGAGTTGTTCGTCAACGTAGCGATAAATATTGTGAAAGGTACTAAGTTAAGGAAATAGACACCCTTACAGTTAATTAAAAAAGTATGCTATAAAATTAATATATTTAATAACTCATATAAATAATTCCCAAAAAGTTTATTTCTTTTGCATACTTTTGGTCAATTGAAAAGGTTTGCTGAAAATAATTTATTTATATTTCTATTAGGTTTTTTTTTTATTTTTATTTTTTATTTTTTATTTATTATTAATAAAACATATTTTATATTTGATTACACAAGAGCCATTATACCTTTTTTAATGAACATAAATTTTATTTTAAATAATACATTTTTTTTTTTAATTTAAATTTATTTTCTTATTATTTTTAATTTATACATATTTATGAATTTATTTATATAATTTATTATTATTTTTCTGTGGAAAAAAATAAAATAAAAATAATAAATTTATTATGCCAACATACTTAAGCCGTCGACTGTATATATATTATATAAATATATCATAATATATAATCACATAATCAGTTTAGTTAGTCAACGATTCGTTTGTAATCAGAAGAGCCGACCAGCTTTCAATACTTGTGCTTGTAATAATGTTCTAATTGTAGTGCACATAATAAAAAGGCGTAAGACCAGTTAAATACGCCCATGTCTTTACTTGCCTAGAGATTGCAATCGGTGCCTTTGAACAATGGAGTTAATGGTCAAAAGAATGTTAAACAATTGCCAAATGAATGAACCCGTTAAGTGTGTGCCTCATATCAATGAGGCGAGACAGTGGGATAGACAGAGATAGCTAGAGAGTGAGAAAGCTGCCTTATCGCTGGAGGAAGAATAGAAATTAACGCGCTCAACAAGTTGTGAGTGTCGGCATTTCGCGAATATTGAGCATGGCTCCAAGTTGAAGAAGTTTTACTATTTTTCAACAGTGATAGTTGTTTGTTGATAAGAGACTTTGGGATCCCGCAACAAGTGCGTAATTACACACGCGATGCATGCAGCGGGCCCAAGCGCCTCTGATAACAGGGCGAAGAGAACTAATCAAGAGGTAAATACGTTTATTGGTATTATCAAGACGATTGACTACTGATTTGATATACTATATGGGCAATACAAATACAATTTGTTGCCCAAATTTTTGCTCTCCACTTCCATAAATGCCACTGAGCCAGCTCGACTGGCAATTAGTTGCGTTCGAAGTTCAGGCGAGGAGAAATGTGCAAATTCAAGAAAGAAATTGGTAAATAACAAATGGATTCAAATACATTCATTCAAATACATTTATTCCGTGATTTACCCTCACTCAGTCTCAATCGGCTTGCTCTTGCTGATTGGGGTCCATAGCACGCTGGCGCAGTGGGCGAATATTTGCTCCGATGCGGAGGATGGAACGCGTCTGGCTCTGCCCTTGGATTGTGCTCGATTTGCGGTGTGCGAGGATCGTGAGGTCGCCCAGATTCGCCGCTGTCCACGTGGCCTGCACTTCAACTCGGAACTGGGTGAATGCGATTTCCAGTGGAGAGCCGACTGTACGGGCCTCTTGCTGTTCGGCAAGGCGGTCGCCGACGAGGATTGTGTGTGCACCTGTTGCGCCGAGCAGTGTCCCGATGAGAAGCCGGAGGAGACTACGCCCTGTCTGCCGGTGGAGAGTACCACGAAGCCCAGCGGCCCCACCAGCAGCCCGGATATAGTTGTGACAGAGACAACGCCCGTTGAGACGACCTCTGAGGGGGAGACTACCTATAATACGGAGCCCTCTCCTGGTCCTGGTCCAACCGATAGTCCGGTGGGACCACCAGGCGGTGGTGGTGGTGACGTACCCGGCTTCTGCCCCGACAAGCGTCCGGATTGCGTTGATAAGCCGGACGGAGCTTTGCTGCAGATACCTGGCGTCTGCACGAAGTTCGTTCAATGCAATCACGGCTGCTGCACGGACCAGATCTGTCCCAGCGGCCTCTACTTCGATCCCATTAAGGGCATCTGCAATTATCCGTGGGACGTGGACTGCACGCCGGCGAGCACGGATGACAATGATGGCGAGGTGGTGGGTCCATCGGGCACCACTTGCAGTGATCAGGGCATTTGCGCCGGCCAACGGGATGGTAAGATGTTTGCTGATCCGGATACCAATGGCTACTTCGTTTGCCAGTGCCAGTGCCCCATTGCCATGCCCTGCGATGCGAATACCAAATTCAATGAGGCGGCTCAGGTCTGCGACTGGGATAATGTACCAAATACAGATGGCGGTAGTGGCGGCAGCGGTAGTGGTGGTAATGGGGGCGGAAGCGGCAGCAGCGTCGTCATTTGTCCCGATGGTCTGATCTACAATGCTACCTCCGATCAGTGCGACTACGCTCCGGGCTATGTGCCAGAGGTCGTCTGCCCGAACACCGAGACTATTTGCCAGAACCAGCCGGAGGGCGAACTCTTCCCCATTAACGGTGTTTGCAACAAGTTCTACAAATGTAATTTCAACTGTGCCATAGAGCAGATCTGTCCCAATAATTTGCTCTATGACGCCAAGACCAAGATCTGTGACTATCCCCAAAATGTTAAATGTGATTGGCCGTATTCGCCACCAACTGGCCCGGAAGCCGGTCCCTCGGGCATATCCTGTGAAAGCAGCGGCCGTTGCCTGGGACAGCGCGAAGGCACCTATTTCCCATCCCTGACCAGCTGCAGCGGCTATGTTGTCTGCCAGTGCGAATGCGAAGTGCCCATGGAGTGCTCGCCAGGCCTCTACTGGGATACCAAATTGTCCACGTGCAATTATCCCGACAAAGCTGGCTGCTCGCTTTAATGAAACGAAAAATACTAATAATAAACTAACTAATAATAATAAATGAAAAATAAATAAAATAATAAAATTCCTTTCAATTTACTCAACATATTGGAAGTAGGAGGTCGCTTCGAACTCTTGAGCTGAGCGGCGTAGACTTAGCTATGCTCGTCTCTCTCTATTTATACTTTACAGATCTACAGCCCCTGCTTGTGGCTCTTGAGCTTGAACTGAGTTGGAGCAGGTTCGATCTCATCTTTTGAAGCGCTTGATCAGTGGTAAAGCAAATCTCCAGTTGGACAGTCGCAGGGCATTGCAGTGAACTGATTGGTAATTTTCTTCAATAATTTATAATAATTAGTATTCAATTATTCTAATAATCTATAATAATTAGTATTTAATTATTATAATAATATATAATAATTAGTATTTAATTATACTTAGTTTATGTAATTGAACATTATATAAATAAATTATAATATATATATATATATATATATATATATATATATATATATATATA
>NW_022045900.1:639199-650731 GCF_001654015.2 Drosophila navojoa
CCACCACGACAACTTGCACCACAACTACAAGCACCACCACGACAACTTGCACCACGACAACCAGCACCACAACAACAACTTGCACAACAACAACAACTAAAACGACAACAACTTGCACAACAACCACAACAAAAACGACAACAACAAAAACAACAACGTGCACAACAACAACAACAAAAACAACAACTTGCACTACCACCACCTGCCCCACGCCTACAACTCTGACCACGCCGTGCATCACAACGACAACAGCTTGTGCTCCAATCATAACAACACCGTGCCCAGGCTCAAAAGCAAATAAAGGCATTGCAGCACTGAGTGCTAAGCACCCGATTCGTGCCCGACCCAACCGTCGTCCTTTGAAGGAAGTGGCTCAGGCTTTGCTTGGCCTCTCATCCATCGAAAATGGAATTCAAATCAACTGTATTGGCAAGCCCGATGGCTTCCTTATGGCCTCTCCTAAGCGCTGCAACGACTACTACATCTGCCGTCACCAGCAAGCCCTGAAGGTCAGCTGCGGTGACAGATACTTCAATGGCCAGAAGGGAATTTGTGATCTGCCCGAGAATACTGGATGTGTTCAGCACTAGATGAACCCAAAATATATCAACGAGGAACTCTTAAACAAGGGACCCTAACTATAAACTCCAAAAACTTTGATTGAAATGTTATTCTGAAAATAAATTATGCAACTGCCTAAAAAAGGCAACCGAATATTATTTAGTATTTAGAATATAGTATCAACATCACAAAGTTTCTTTATTAATTTCTTGTTTCTCATGATATTCTTTTTGCTTTACTCTTTTGAGCTTATAACTGGAGCTGGAGATTCTTTTTCATATCGCTGGCGATTGCTGTTCAATTTGTTTCAACTAGAAATATTCGAGTCGAAAAACAAGCCTCAAATGTTGAAGCAGATTTCTGCAAGTATTTGCCAGATGGCTTTTATGAATATCCATATGACTGTGCTGCGTATATTTCATGTATCGATTCGAAAGCGTATCTCCAATACTGCTCTAGTGGGAAGCTATTTAACAAAGATCTACAGATTTGTGACACGCCCGATTCAGTTGATTGTAGCGCAAAGCCAATCCCTGACTCCGAATGCCTGAATGTTCCCAACGGAAGTGTGTTTCCTGTGATAGACCAATGCAATGCGTTCATGGTCTGCATTGAACAGCAAGGTATTCTGCAGACATGTCCCGATAATTATCTTTTCAATCCCGTTATACTTGTATGCGATGATCCCAATGAGGTTGTTTGCTATAGTGATCAGACTACTACACCATTGACATCCACACAAAATCCAAAAACAACGACCGAAGCATTTACGAAATGTGTGGGAGAAAAGTCAGGTACAACCTTTCCATATATTGAAGACTGTCAACAGTATATTTTGTGCCTCGGCGACGATCAATATTACAAAGCGAATTGTCCCGTTAACGCCTGGTACGATCCAAAGACAGGCGATTGTGGACGTGATGTGTCGAAGACAGCTTGCCAGGAAATTGAAACAACAACCATCGTAGCAACAACCACTACGCAACAAGATCGCTGTGTTGATCAGGAGCTAGGCATCTCGTATCCAATAGTCACTGACTGTACGAAGTATATTTTGTGTCTGGGAGACGGAGAGTCTATGATTGTTGACTGTATATATAATGCTTGGTTTGATCCATCGACGGGCAATTGTGAGCAGAACGTATCGCCCACAGCGTGCCAGGAGAGTGTTATCACTACAACCACCACTGCACCACAGACTACCGCAGGGACAACCACACTGAAGCCGTCGACAACAACCAATCAGCCAGATCCTGAGATCTGCGCCGGAGTACCAAACGGACAATATGTTAACTATCCAGATAATTGCAGTAAATATATAATTTGTGCAGAGCCAGTGCCTATAGCATTCCACTGCATTCAGGGATATTTCTTCAGTGCAGCACTGCAAGAGTGTGTGGATTGGGCTCAAAGTGACTGCGATTCTATTGGTACCACAACGATGCCACTCCCACCGACGCCTGCTCCTGACACCTGCTTAAATGGCAAAGGACAAACATTTCCATTCACAGAAAACTGTCAGTGGTTTATTCGTTGCATAAATGATAAAGTCTATATGATGGGCGTTTGCGGCATCGGCGAGTATTACGATCCCATCAGTGGTGAATGTGACAGAACCGTTGCGCCCGACGCCTGCCTTCAGAGTTACGACCCAACTGCAACAACAACAACCGCTTTGCCGACAACTACAACAATAACAACAACAGCTTCAACAATAACAACGACAACATCACAGCCCGATCCTTCTCATCCTTGTGCGGGCGTCGAGGAGGGTGTCCTGGTGCCCTATCCCAATGACTGCACCAAATTCATTCAGTGTTATTCGCCCAATCCACTGATCTTCAATTGTGCTGAGGGTCAAGAGTTTAGTCCTGCACTCAAGCGCTGCATGGCTCCGTGGTATGCCAACTGCACCATGACTGCAACAACTGTCACACCTTTGACTTCCACTACCAAATTACCTCTGTCAACAACAACAACAACAGAGTCCAATCAATCGCCTGGTAACATCTGTGAAGGTAAACCTGAAGGCTCATTAGTTCCATATCCGCATAATTGCTCCAAATATATTGTATGCCAAGATCCCATAGCTGTGGGCTACGACTGTCCAGATAAACAGGAGTTTAACCTAGTTGTCATGAGCTGCACGGATGCGCAGCTGGCTAATTGCATTGCATAAGATAAAACATGGAAACCTAAGTGGAATGCTCAAGAACTGATTATAGGAAAATTAAAAAAATTATGATCAGGCTTGAATATTCATGTCTTGATGGAAGTTAAAATTGTCGGATGTTAATTCAAAATCCCGGATATGGTTGGACTCTTCTGATTGGGAATTAAAATTAATTACAAGGCTACTTTTGTTAGGATATCTTTCTAGAAATGCAAATGTTCAGTGATAAAAAAAAAATGCATAATAAAGATATCAACAATTTAGAAAACTCTCAAATTTATTTTCTTTTAACTTCGAGTAAACCTTTTTTATTGAATTTATGTAGTTTGCAGTGATTACAGATTAATATTTGATTATATGTATGTATATTCTTTGTCAACATTTATGAATTATTCAGTTAATCCAGTAAGTATATCAAATGTAATCAAACCTCTTTGGAGAAGTATGATAGCTCGTAGGGCTGGCAATCGATTTGGGATGAGCCACAAGATTGGGTGCTGCGGTTCCAGTACAAGCCGATGGCGCAAGTGAGGACCGAGGCTGTTGGACCACATTGAATGAACTTGTGACAATCTCCGGGATATGGCAGATAGGTCAGTTGGCCAGCGGCGGCAATGCATAGACTTTGCGGATCAATGGGTGCATTGTGCTCTGGTTGAATCGTTGGCTTGATTACGGCTGGCGGAGTTGCTGCGGTCGGCTCAAATGGTATCTGGGTGCTAAGAGGCGGTGTTGGCCGACAGCCGGCAATTTGTGGCGGATCACAGCGTTTATATTGATCGTTCCAGTGATAGTTGTTCGGGCAGCTTAGCAGACGCGTCTCAAAGTAGCGTCCACAATCGCCGGGATAGGCGCTGTACTGCGTCTGCTCCGGATACGGCATATTCTCGCATTTGGCGTACTGCCTGTAGTCACAGCGATACGTCAGCTGGCTCCAGTAGAGATTTTCGGGACACTGATGTAGATAGGCCAGGCCATTTACACAGGCGTAGTACTTGCGGCAGTCGTTGGGATAGGCAAACATAACAATGTGATTGGGATCGTCGTAGGCGGGGCACTGACTCATCTCGATGGGCGGTTCGAGGGGGACAGGCTGTAGATGCAATTATTAAAGACTTGACATCGAGCTATTTGGGATACACTTACCAAGCCAATGCCCACATTACCAGTTGCTAAGGTAACGCCAAGCAGGCATATGAGGACCGCAAATTGCATTGTCACGAGAGAAAGGACTGAGCAATATAATGATCGTATCAGCCAAGCCTAGTAGCAAGCACTGAATGATCTTAATGCTGAACTGTGTCTTTTTATACAAACTTTTATTAAGCTTTATCTGTAGTGTTTCTTCTGTCAATGGCTGCTTAAGCTCATTAGTTAGCTTTTAGCTACAAATAAATTCCTCGGTCAAGTGCTGTTCAAATATATATTTTTCTTTCAAATTCGTCTTCACATATTTGCAGTTAAATCAAATCCACTTAACCGGTCAAGCTCTGGCTATGTACATAATTCATTTAATCTATATTTTATCTAGAGAGCATTACTGACTTTAGCACTATGAGCGTTTCACTCAATTGACCTTCTAGTATAAAAGCTTTTGATAAAGCTGCAAAGTTCTCATTTTCCATCCGAGGAAGTAAGAAGTAAGTTAATGTATTTTATTTTATTTTAAGTCAGTTTATAAAATTTCTTTTCCCAGTGCTCAAAATTTGTATTTTCTGTGCTTTCGCTGTTTTGAGTAGCTTCAGCTCAGCAGAACAGTTGAATGGCATCCGGAGAGATGACATAACTTATAAGCCCTATCCAGGTGACTGCAATCGCTATTATCAGACACGAGCACTTAACTGTCCGACCAAATCCTACTGGAATGCCCAATTGCAACGCTGTGACACCAATGCGCTGAGCAATTGCTCGAAATTTCCGAGTCAACGCGAGGAAGATTTCAATGGGTTGTGTAAGGATAAGCAGGGCACTTTTATACCCTATCCCGGAGACTGCACGCGTTTCATACAGTGCGACTATTTGCCTTTTGTGAAGAGCTGCCCGCGCTACTTGTACTGGAACTCCCAGCTGCTGACCTGTGACAAAATCTGTGTTTAGCCAAGAGCAACTAAACTAAAATGCCGGCAGAAAAATAAACCAGGAAGATTGAAACAAATGCGTAATTATTTTTATTAAATTGCTGCCTTAGCAGAGGCCGTACTTGCAATTGGAGCTTAGACTGTCGAATCCATAGCCATCGGCGCATTTGCCCTCATAGACTTGATTCAAGACGCAAACGTAGAACCTCGAACAGTCACTGTGAGCGAAATAGGCATTGGCATTGGCGGGGTCTGTGCAGTCCGGCTTGCTGTAGGCTCCACAGCTATTCTTGATGTCCTTTTCGCAGGATGCGGTGAGCGCATTGTAGGTCTCGCCATAGGCGCAGCTGCGTTTCACCAGCTTCTTGTTGGCACAACCATAAAATTCATTGCAGTTCTCGGCTGCGTAGCTGCTGAGGTCGGACGCGCACAGCTTCTCAGGGGCCGAGCACTTGGCCAGGGCTGGCGAAATGCATTCCTGTTCGGAGCGCGAGAAGTGCTTGCCCTGTGGACAGCTAACATAGACGGGCTCCATGTGCGCTAGGCAGATCCAAAAGTGCCCGCAATCGACAGACGGTATACGCTCCGATGTACCCAATTTCTTGCATATCTCCTTGGCAATGTCCTCGTCCGCGGGCTTGGGCGCTGTGCAAGCAGCAACGCTGCAGACCTTATTGATGGGATCGAAGCACTTCTGCACCTGATCTTCCTTGTCACAGGTACGCACTTCGGCCGAATCATAGGCGCATACAATGAATTTTTCATTGCTATCCGGATGTGGCAATAGATCATACCCAACACCCTTGCATTGCTGCAAATGAAACAATTTAATGAAGTACATTGGATACTATCCATTCAAGCCGTTCGCTTACATCTTTCAGAGTTTGAGCTCTGACTGCAGCAGCACAAAACAGAAGGACAACTGTAAGAATTTCAAATGAAATATTTCCTTTTAAGTATTCGATTTCAACACTTACTAAAAGATCTCATATTGACTTTGTTCACACAAAATTTGATTTGTCTTCGCAGGCTGTAGTACATTGACTTTTATACCCCAAGAGATACAAGCCAAATCATCTTTTAATTACAATTTTTGTTCTCTGGAATATTGATAATTGCTTTGTTATGATATGACATAAATCTGTTGTGTTATGTACTTTGTTTTCTTGCCTCGCTAACCATTTGGTGCTTCCCATCATCTAACCTGATTGTTTATGTTTTTTTTTTTGAAAGAGCTCTACTAAAAATTAAAGATTGTTTTCCATATAATGATTAATGAAATATAGAATATAATGTTTATAAAGTTTTAAACTACTAATATGTACTTATTAGAATATCTCTACCTTTAAACTGATTGATAATATGAACTTGATATTGGACATATAAACATATAGATATATGGACATATTGACATATAGACATATAGACATATAGAGATATATAAACATATACACATATACTAATATACACATAAATATATATCTAAATATATTGTCTTCGTTATTGATACGCTGCTGTACCTGCACGCGTTATTTATTTACTGACAAACATTTTATACCCACTCTTATCTATACCAATGTGAAGCCCATTGTTATCTCCAAGTTGTTGCTTTTTACTGTTTTTCATGGTAAAGGTCTGAGATAGTCTTCACAATCATAGTATATTGCATTATATCTGTTACAGGTCTGATATAAAAAAGATTATAAAATAATATAATTCCAATCTATTTATTATTTTCAACAGTTGTTTACATTTTTGGCGAATGATTCACTTTTTCAAAAAAAAAAAAAAAAAAAAAATTATTGTTTATTTAATTTGTGAAATTTCTAAATTTCACATTCATAGTCACATCTTTGAAGTGGCTGATTCCAAAGTAGATTAGCTGGACATGTCATCTGTATTGGACTATTGTGAACGCACTGAATGTACTGAGTGCAATCTGATTCCACAGGCAGGAAGTCAACACCGTCTTCACATTGGTATTCCGGTAATCCGTTATTGCAACCTGCCGAGCTCCAATTACAGGTGCTCCATCTGGGATCCCAGTAGAGACCGTCTGGACATGATTTTAAGATTCCCACTCCATGTAGACACATGTAGTAATCCGTGCACTGAGGCGCTGGCAGAAAGGCGACTCCCTCATCACATACAACTGGTGGTTCGCTAGTGGTTTCTAGTTCCTCTGTTGTGGATGTTGGTGGGTCCGTTGTTTCTTCTGTTACCTCAGTTTGTTCTGTTACCTCAGTTTTCTCTGTTACTTCAGTTACTTCTGTTACCTCAGTTTCCTCTGTTAATTCAGTGTCTTCTGTTACCTCAGTTTCCTCTGTTAGTTCAGTTTCTTCTGTTAATTCCGTTACTTCAGTTTCTTCTGTTACTTCAGGTTCAATAGTTATTGGAGAGCTCTCGGCATTTTCTGTTAAAACTGCTTGGGGTTTGTTTTTTTCGGACTCTGGGGATGTTCGAATTGCGGCAAAGTCCTCAATGGGTTGCGCAAATAAAATTATCACTCGGATAAGTAGTATTCCAATAATTGCTGATAGTTAATAATTATTGAAAAATTCAAATTAAAATCTGTAGTTATTTTTTCTGTATTCCATATGGATGAGAATTAGTGGAACGATCAAACTAACCTTTCATTTTGTTTTATTTGCTGCTATGTGTGCTACGTTGGCCTAGCTTCGACTGAACTTTTGATGAACTATTTGACTTTATATATTCTCCATAATCAATCGATTTGCACATCATTTAGAGCCCTCAATAAAGAGAACCTGATAAGCAAACTTAGTAATTGCTTAACGGTGTAACTACAATAATTAGCTAACAGGAGATGATTAATGTGAGTGTGTTAGTAATTTATTTCACACATTTCATAACATTTAGGACTTTTGATATTTTGATATTAGAAATCAGATTTTTGTAGTTAGTCTAAAAAAATGTATTTCTATTTATAAATTCCATTATTAATTTAAAAATAGAACGATTTTTTTTCTTTCCAACAAATTAAAATTCTACTACCTATTCGAAGAAATAGTAGTAGTCTATTACACATAAATTAAATTATGTTGCATACTTTCAGGCAGCCGCAAAATACACAGTTATTTATTTTGCTAGTTTACACTCAACAATAATTATCAAATCATTTAGTTCGTAATTAAATTGAATACATATGTAAGATTGCAACTCAGTCATCAATTTTTCAGAATTCCTCGCCTTTGTTTACTCTATATGGCCAATAATGTTGACAATTTCTGATTGAATATGTAGGTTTATGCAAATCAACAAATCGAGATAAGATAGGTGCATAAGTACATTGTAATGTACTAATTAGACATTGATAGGGGAATAATATAAATGGTTGCATTTCCGAGTGATATAAATACCAAGCGCATCGTTTGCTGCTGCTCTAGTATTGCCAATTCCTTGGTTTTTGAACAAAATGAAAGGTAAGTTCTCTAAACAGTTGACCTTTCCTAATTGATAGACATTAAAGGACTTTTGTAACCATTTCAGCGGCCTTTAGTGTCTTAATATTATTGCAATTGGTGCTGCTGCTAAGAACACTGAACGCAGCAAGCTGTTTAAAAGCAGTTACGACAACAATTGCACCGCCTTGCATAACCTCAAACCCCACTCAATCGACACCACCTGACACTGAGTCAACTGAGAAGACAACAAGTGTTTCACCCACACGTTCGACACAGACCCCTTCTAAGACCACACCAAATATTGATCCCGGTACCACATCAGAGTCGCCACCAAGTCCTACCAGGGATCCCAATGCTTCAACACAAGAAACGCCCACAGGGCTGCCACAGACAACGACGGCAGCAACCTCCACTGCAGATCCTAATAGTTCTACTGAGCCTCCGCCAAATCCAACGGGCGTAACGCCCACTGCAGATCCAAATGCATCAACACAAGAAACGTCTTCGGAGCCTCCACCAAATCCAACGGACGTAACGCCCACTGCAGATCCCAATGTTTCAACCCAAGAAACGCCAACTAAGCCTCCACTAAATCCAACGGGCGTAACGCCCACTGCAGATCCCAATGTTTCAACCCAAGAAACGCCAACTGAGCCTCCACTAAATCCAACGGGCGTAACCCCCACTGTAGATCCAAATATCTCAACTGAGCCTCCACCAAATCCAACCTCCACTGCAGATCCCAACAGTTCCAGTGAAGGAACATCAGCAACAACTCCATCGGGTACTATCACATCGGAAAATCTACCTACTTCAACACAAGGAACATCCGAACAGACAACTGACAGCAAAACAAGCGAGGAGCCAATAACGACAGCCGCATCGAATGAACCCACAGGCACAACCATTTCTGTACCAACAACAACCATAGGTGGCATAGATGTCGATGCAATGTGCAGAAACCATCCGGGAGTCGAGCTGCTGCCTTATCCCTATAACTGTCACAAGTTTGTCCATTGCGATGGTGATCGTGGCTATATAAAAGACTGTCCATCGGATCTCTATTGGGACTCTAGGACAAAGACTTGTGAAGCTGCTTGCGCTTGAATATGAATATACTAAACCATATATGTACATATGCAAAGAATTATAGAGCTTAAAGCTTTAATTTGTTAGCAATAATGTTTTCCACAATGTTGGGTGCAGAGGTACTGCCATTGCACTTCATTCATAATCAATTAAGAATCGGCGAATTTCTATTTGGGGTGTGGCCGAGCAGACTCTATGGCTTTGGTTTGGTGTCTTCCCGGAATTCATGCCAAAAGTCTTGAACTCAATTAAAAGTACTTGATGGGCGCATGTTGAACACAAACTACAAATGCTGATAAGTACGCACTGATCGATCGAATGATGCTGATAAGGAGAAATCAATGTTAACTGCGTTCTCTTAATATGTATATAAGGGCCACGAAATTTTGGTAATTGTGCGGAGTCCAATCATAGCAACAGCCGTGGAATATCAGTGAATTGAAATGAAAGGTCAGCAAAAGGACATCGATATCAATTGATAGAGTTGTGTAAAGTAAATTTCGGTTTTTCCCTAACAGTTACTCTGCTTGCTGTGGTTACGTTGACCGCAGTGGCATCAATTGTCGGTGCTGCCGATCCTGAATGCGTTTACCGCAAGCTACGTGGCCTGACATCACACTGGCCAAATCCCAAAAGCTGCTCCAGCTATTATCGTTGTACTAACAAGAACGTGGTGCGCTCCATCAAATGCCCCAACGGCAAGGACTACAATCCGAAGACAGGCAAATGCTCGGCAGCAAGACGTGGAGTCTGCAAACTGAGCCTAACTGCTCCGCTTTCTGGAGTAAGTTGATAAATCTGGTTTCTCTCTTTTCATCTACTTTATTCTCATTTTCTCGTAGCTTGCAAACATCTGTGCCAGCGAGGTCAATGGCGCCTACTTGCCCAAGTCTGGCTACTGCTCCGAGTTCTACATCTGTGATGAGCAGCTGGCATATGCACAGAGCTGTGATGCCGGCAGCCGATTTGACATTACGACCAATGCTTGCATTCCAGATCTAGAATCTGAGTGCTGGCAAAACCAGTGCTTGACGAAGGAAAATGGTGTGTCCTTCCCAAGCAGCACATCCTGTGCCAGCTACTACGTCTGCGAGGACAAGGTGGCCACAGTGAAGACCTGTGCCAGTGGCTCCTACTACAGCAACAGTTCGCTCGATTGTGTCATTGATGAGACTAACTCAAACTGCTGGGAGAACTTCTGCATTGGCAAGACCGATGGCTCCATGGTGGCTGATAATGACGACTGCAACGTCTTCTACATATGCTTTCAACAACAGGCAACTCGCCAAGTGTGCCCCACCGGTAGCTACTTCAGTTGGACCGGCCTGCACTGCATACCCGGCACCTGCCCCGACAAGGAGTGCACAACTACTCCAGGTACTACATGTGTGGACGGTACTGTGTCAGCTGATGATGAATTCTGCTACAAGTACAACGTTTGCCAGGATGGCAGCTGGGAATCGAAGACATGTGCAAGTGGACTCTACTTTGATAAAACAATTGAGACTTGCGTTATTGATGAAAATAACGTATGTCCTCAATGCTCAACCGAAGGTCCAATAACAGGCAAGGATTGCGATAATGGCGTCAAAGATGGAGAGACGGTTCTTGATCCCGAGAATTGCCGCCTCTACTTCAAATGCCAGGATGGCGAATTGGTGTCCGCAGATTGTGGACAAGGGAACTACTACGACGACAGCCTGAACATATGTGTGGTGGACAGCGATAATTACTGCTGCACAAGTACAATCTGCACGAATGGAACCGTGTCTGTTGACGCGGAGAACTGCAATAAGTATAACTATTGCGAGAATGGCATTTGGATATCGAAAACATGCCCAAGTGGATCCTATTTCAATGAACTTCTTGAGGCTTGTGTTATTGATGAGAATAATATATGCCCACCATGCTCAACTGAAGGTCCAATAACAGGCAAGGATTGCGATAATGGCGTCAAAGATGGAGAGACGGTTCTTGATCCCGAGAATTGCCGCCTCTACTTCAAATGCCAGGATGGCGAATTGGTGTCCGCAGATTGTGGACAAGGGAACTACTACGACGACAGCCTGAACATATGTGTGGTGGACAGCGATAATTACTGCTGCACAAGTACAATCTGCACGAATGGAACCGTGTCTGTTGACGCGGAGAACTGCAATAAGTATAACTATTGCGAGAATGGCATTTGGATATCGAAAACATGCCC
>NW_022045900.1:650741-708419 GCF_001654015.2 Drosophila navojoa
ACTGCAATAAGTATAACTATTGCGAGAATGGCATTTGGATATCGAAAACATGCCCTAGTGGATCCTATTTCAATGAACTTCTTGAGGCTTGTGTTATTGATTCCGAAAACGTTTGTCCACCATGCTCTACCGAAGGTCCCATATCAGGCAAGGATTGCATTAATGGCATAAAAAATGGACAGACGGTTAGTAATCCTGAGAATCGCCGCCTCTACTTCAAATGCGTGGATGGTGAATTGGTGTCCGCTGATTGTGGGCAATATAACTACTATGACGACAGCTTGAACATATGTATCCCTATAGCTGCGGGTGGAGAGTGCAAGGAATTTTCCGCAGCCCGTGGTGCTGACAACTGTTGGAACTACTTTGCTTGCATCAATGGCAAATGGACTAAGGAGTCCTGTACTGGTGGCTACTACTTTGATGCCTCCGTGGGCATCTGTCGCCGGGATGACAATAATCAATGCCCCGAAAACAAATGGCTGCAGCCGAACTCGCGCAGCAAACGATCTGCCTCATGCAATGGCTTGGCCGAAGGCACCATGCAGGCCTCGACAACCGAATGCGATAAGTATGTGCTTTGCCAGAACGGTGAGCTGGTGGAGGGCACCTGTGGTCGCGGCAACATATTCAGCAACAGCGTGGGTGCCTGTGTGCCCGACACCGATGCCACGTGCTGGGTTTGCAACAATAAGCCTAATGGCTTCGTGATGCCCGGCTCCTGTTGCTCGTCCTACGTTACCTGCAACGATGGATTGGCGGTGCCTGGTACCTGTGACAGCGGCGAGCGCTTTGACGGTAGCAGCTGCATCATTGACGTCACTGGACAATGCATTAATCCTTGCGGCTCCAAAGATGGCAATGTAGCCCATCCCATCTGCTCCAAGTACTTCGAGTGCACCGCTGGAGTGCCTCAGGTTATGGACTGTCCCAAGGGCGAAGCTTTCAACACAAAGACAGCAACTTGTTCCGCCACTGTGACTTGTAATGCAAATCAGTGCGCTACAGCTGCTGATGGAGCTACCTTCCCAGATCCCAGTGACACTACCAGATTCTATGTTTGTGTCGACAATTTTGCACTTATTCGTTCCTGTCCACCGGACTCGGTCTTTGATCCCACTCTGTCGATTTGTCTGCCTCAGCCAAGTGTAAGTGGATTCATATCGAAATTCTGGTTCCTGCGCATAGATTATAATAATTCGTATATCTTGCAGACCTCCTGTGATCAAACCCAGTGCAAGACGACCAGCGTGAACCAGGTCTATCCACCGCTGACGGGAGATGACAGCACCTTCTGCCTGTGCGAGACCGACGGTGCCTTCTTGAAGAACTGCAATGCGGGCACGACATTCAACGCCACGGCGGGCGCATGCATTTTTGTGAGTACTGAAATGGAAACAACTAGATCACTTTTATTTTACATATAATACGAACACATTCTAGACGGGACCTTGCGATCCCCAAGCGTGCGTTGACACCCCGGAGTACACTGTCTCCGTCAACTATGACGATCCTAACAGCTTCTGCCTATGCCGTGCCAATCAACCCGTATCAGTGCCTTGCCCCGTCGGCTACACTTTCAATGACGCTCAACTCAAGTGTGTTCTGGCGCCGCTGGCCGATGTAGGTTGAGAACTTTTTATAAAAATAATGCATGTAAGCTAAGATTGAGTACTTTAACAATTATAGCCAAGATGCTGCACAGGCTACTGCAGCGGTAAGCCAAATGGAGATACATTCGCATCGAAAGCCTCGGACACTGGCTTCTGTTTGTGTATGGATGAGCTGGCCTCGTTCCATTCCTGCCCATTCGGTAAAGTCTACGACGCATCTTTAGGCATTTGCTTGTTCCCAACTGTAAGTAGGCAATAATAATATACTTGGGTTAAATATTTGTATTCAATATATTTATATTATGTCAGCCAAATATCGTGTGTCCCGTGAATGAGTGTGACTCAACAATATGCGCGACAGAGGTTGAATACACTGTTTATCCAGTTTGCAATTCCGTAGCTGGTTTCTGCTATTGCAAGGAATCCTGTGGAGTTTACTCGCAGTGCCCTGACGGCAAGGAATTCGATGCAGATTTACTGATTTGCCTAGAGACAGCGGTAAATATTTGATTGAGCTTCATAGCTTGTAGAAACGTGATATGGTATATTGTATTATTATGTATATTGAAATGTATAGGGTCCTGCTGTTTGTGATGCGACGCAATGTGATACTCTCGCAGAAAACGAGCCGTATTTGGCACTCAATGGAACTGAGGGCTTCTGCTATTGTCAGAATGGCTTCCCCTATTATAGATCGTGTCCCGATGGAAAGCTGTTTGATGTGGATGTCGGCGCCTGTCTGGAAGTAACGGTAGGCCATTGAAATTCCATTGAGATCTATAAGTTTTGAACACCAAACGTCGTCTATTCGGTATAGGGTATTACCAGTCCATACTGCTGCAGCAGCAAGTGTGCCTCCCTGCCTGAGGATGCCACATTTCCCTCATCGAATGAAGAGGATGACTCGAGCTTCTGTCTTTGTCAAGGCGGCGAGGCATACTACGTGAACTGTCCGCTAGGCAAATATTATGATGCCACCGTCGACCTCTGTCTCTTACGGGAGGTGAGTTACTGCAGTAACAAATGATCTAAATGGGCACTTATACATCTTCCTTGACTTTTCATAGGCACCCAGCTGCGTTTGTAATCCCACGGGATGTGCTAAATTGGCGGATTACTCCAATTTTGAGGCCTTGAACACGACAGTCGGCTTTTGTCTATGTCTGGAGGGTATCGCCGTCTATCAGGATTGCCCCGCGGGCAAGAAATACGACGCCAAGCTAGGCCTATGCCTGGATACATCCACTGGTGCCAATCTGGATCTGGCTTGCGATTCGACGGTGTGCAACAGCCGCACGGCTCTAACGAGCTTTGCAGCCAAGGACACAATCAATGGCTTCTGCGTGTGCGAGGCGTCTGGCGTTGCCACCTATCAGAGCTGTGGACAATATCACGTTTATGATAAGATTCTCAACATCTGTGTTGTGGATGCCTGTGATCCGACCATGTGCAGAACGCGCGTTAAGTACGATGCGTTCGCTGCACGAAACACAACCAGAGGCTTCTGCGCCTGTGATACGGTGCCCACCTATTATCATTGCACGGATGGCCATGTATTCGATGAGACCCTCGGCGTCTGTGTGCACGAAAGGACCTCCGCGGTGGCAGCTTGCGATCCACGGGACTGCGCCAGACGGACACTGTTCGAGGCGTTCGCGGCTAAGGGTATGCCCCAAGGTTTCTGCTCGTGCGACGGAAGTCCCGACATTGTGACATATCACGCCTGTCCCGATAACAAGCTGTTTGACAGCGACTTGGGCATGTGCATGGCCGATGAGCATGACATACGGAAGAGATCCGTGGAGCCTGAGGAAAAAGTAAGATCCCTATCATTCCTTAAGAAACTCTTCCAGAAGTTTACATAAGCATAACCGAACGTGACCCCTCGCCAATGACTTGAATGACTTATAGAGCTTAGACGATGTCTTAAATTACATACCTATATATACTTAATTACCTCTGTTATTTATGAGTTACTATATATATTATGAGAAATTCCGCTTGATCCAAAATTATACCTATCCAAATATATATATACATATACAAATTTACTTGTCCGTATGTTTTTTTATACAAACTAAATTTGTATTTCGGTTTTAATTTATATACTTGTTCACTGGTTGAAAAGAGTATATACGTTTTGAGCAATGTCCATCTAACTGGGCGAATCTGAGCGATGTATTGGTGTGGTGGCTTATAGAGATAGGTATATGGGGATACTTTTGCCACTAGACTTGCTATTTTTAATATATAATCCGTTTGGTTCTAAGATCATTCCAGTTTTATTATTGTTAGATTTTCGAAATTACACCAATGGAATATATTAACTGAACTTATAATTAGTTATTAGTTAATCTGATTTATATCGACTTTTAAAAAGTTCTTTCGAATTTCATCTTTTTTTTTTCTCTTATGTAAAAATAATTTTCATATATAGATGTATTTTTTCCCCCATTCCTTCCAGTTCATCTGCGAAGCCAATTCGAAGCGTTCAGTGCCAGCGAATTGCTCCCAATATGAGATCTGCTTGGATGGCAACTGGCGCAGGCGCAGCTGCTCCGAGGAGCGCTACTACAATCCGGAGCAGCAGCGCTGCCTGGAGCCACGAGATGACATGGTCTGCAGCTATGCGCGAGTGCTGGGCTTGCCGCCTTGCGATGCGAGCAGCGAGTCGGAGACGATTCCGAGCAGAGCTGGCAAGGGCAGCTGCCTGCAATTCTTCCGGTGTGCGGCGGGCAAGTGGCGGCTGCGTAGCTGTCCCAGGCGGCACTACTATGCAGCGCAGTTGCGCACCTGTCTGCCCATGCCGGAGATCGAGGGCGATGACTTCTGCAGCTGGCTGAATCGCAGCGAGGGCCAGGGATCGAAGGGCTGCCAGCACTTGACCGTGCGTCCGTACGGAATGGCCTGCGACAAGTTTCTGATGTGCATGGAGAACGTCTGGTGGATACAGCAGTGCCCGCTCGGCATGTACTTTAGCCAAGAGATCAACTACTGTCTGCCCAACGATGGCGAGCAGTGTCGCTTGGACACGGCCTGTGTGGATGGGCAGCAGCGCGCCTTGGCCACCAGTTGCCGCTCCTATGAGCAGTGCGTCAATGGTCGCTGGCTGACAAAGACCTGCGCCAAGTCGGAGGAGTTCGAGCCGCAGCTGGGCTGCATGCGATCTAATGGCAGCTGCCAGGGCAGCGGCTTGCGACGCACGTGTCAGCAGGGCGAGCTGCGAGCTGTGTCTCTGCCCGATGCGAACTGCACTCAGTTCTTTTACTACTGTAACGCGGACGAGTGGCACCTGAGCAGCTGCTTGCGCGACAACAGCTTTTCGCGCCAGCTGAACAGGTGCCAGTCCCTGGCGAAGTGTCAAAGTGCAGTCGCAGCTGCAGCTGAGCTGAAGGCTCAGCCCAGCAGCAGCAGTTGCCTTGGCCAGCCCGACGGACTGAGCGTTGCGGATGCGACGGACTGCACACGGTTTTACCTATGCCTGCAGGAGCAGCCGGCGCTGCCTCAGAGCTGCGGCTCGGGCAGCTTCTTCGATGCGCTGCTGGGCTATTGTCGACCCAACGATGGCAGCTGCCGGCCCACTGACTCGGTGTGCTCCAATAGCACAGTGGGCACATTAATAGCGCACGCGACAAATTGTCAGGCATATTACAACTGCAGCAGCTTTGGCTCTAGTGCGAACAGCAGCTACAGCCAGAATGCCACAGAGTTGCAGTACTGCCCGAAGGGCCAGTACTTTAACAAAATGCTGGCGCAGTGCCAACTGGATCAGGGTCAGTGCCGGCAGAAATCGTTGTCCGACTCGCAGGGCCTCTGCAAGAAAGTGGCCCATGGCACGCGACTGCCCCATCAGCTGTACTGCAATCAGTATTACGCCTGCGTGCACGGACTGGCCATTCCGGCGGAGTGTGAAGCCAAGCAGGTCTACAATGCCAGCCTGGCGCGCTGCGAGCCGGCGGCACAGCAGAGCTCCGAGTGCCAGCGTGGACAACTGGGCAAAGGGGACGGAGGTGGAGACGGCGGCAACAGCAGCGCTCTCTTTAGCTGCGAGCATCTGCCGGATGGCAGCTATGTGGCCGACTCCAAGGACTGCACTAGGTACTACATTTGTGCTGGGGGCGTGGCACTTATGCAGCGCTGCGGCAGCGACAGCTACTTCAATGCCGAGCAGCTGCTCTGCACCCAAGACGATGGCTTTTGTCCGTATGTCATCAATGAGGCCGCTCAAAATTTAACCAATTCAACAATTATCAGCGACCAGAAGCCCAAGCCCAGCCCAGTGCAGTGCGAGGGCAAAAATGGCCAGCTGTTGCCAGACCTGGCCAATTGCAACAATTTCTACATCTGCATCTCAAACAAGCTGCGCGGAGAGCGTTGCTATGCGGGCTACTTCTTCAATGCAACCCTGAAGCAGTGTCAGCCGTACGAGCTGGCCACGGACGAGGAGCTGCAGGAGGTGCAGGAGCTGAAATCAGATGTTATGGAAACGGATTCACTGGACCCACTTGCCACACAGTCGCCCAAGAATTGCAGCGATGCACCTGCTGACATTGCCAATCTGTGCGAGCTGATCGACGAGGGCGTCTCCATCGCCGAGCCGGGCGATTGCCGGCGTTACATCAGCTGCGATGAGGACGAGCCCATCTCGCAGCGCTGCCGCAATGGCGAGAGCTTCGACAGCCTGCTGGGCATTTGCCGGCAGAACGACGGCACCTGCCTCATGGAGAATGGCGAACGTGTGGGCGTCTGCAGTGGCAAACACGGCCAACTGGCTCGGGATGCCAACAATTGTCGCGGATATTTTGTGTGTCTGCACGGCCAGAAGATCGAGGCTGAGTGCGAGGCGGGGCAGTTCTTCAGCAAGACTACAAACTCGTGTGAAACGGACGTGCTGCAGCAGTGTAGCAACAATTCCAACGAATTGGCTAAGGGCGACGAGTGAGCTGGGAAGACATCTTAAGAGTTTCTATCTCAAGAAATTCATATTTTTACAAAACTATTTATATATTTATGGTGTTGGGTTAAATAAAGTTATCAACGGGTGAATTATTCAAAAGAAACTGGCTGAACAAGCGGGAAAGAGAGAGAGAGAGAGAGAGAGAGAGAGAGAGAGAGAGAGAGAGAGAGAGAGAGAAGTAGAGAGAGAAACCAAGTGAGTGGGAAGTAAGAAAAAAATTAGCTATACCATTTCATTCTTTTTGCAAATTTGTTGTTTCTATTCTATTCTATACACTCATCTCCTTACTAGATTTCTGTTCTCCCCTTCTCCACTCTGGCTTTCAAGCTTTTTTTTATGACACAACTTAATATAATTGAATAACATATATACTATATAAAATAATTTAAAATAAAAATCTATAATTGTCAGCAAATACATTTATGAGAAGTGCATAGAAGGGCGACATTCATTAAGTGTAGCGCAGTAGGTATAAAACATGATTTGCGTTTGAATCTATATACCAATATTTATACAATTATTAATAAGAAACACTTTATAGAATTCTAATTAATGATAATCGCATGCCTTTAGTATAAAATCAAAAGAATATATATTCATTCCGAAACGAATTCCTTTCCAAATTAATTATATTAACATAAATTCTTAACTGCATTTGGACTTCCGATTAAAGTATTTCTAATAAAATTCTAATGCATATAGGATAATACCGCAGTGTGCCTTCCCCACCAGGAAGGTGCATTTGGCATCAATTAGTCAGGCAATCAATCAGGAAGTCGGTCAAGTGTCGGAAGAGTAATTCCCTCTATCAGAGCCTTGCAATCTATTTTACTTGTGTGTAGTGAATTTAAATAATAACAACGTTCGTCACGATTTTCAAGAGACAACAACAACTGCGGGCTGCTAATAACAAATATCACATATCACGCATCGCCTTGTCTTGAAAGTGGTAAACGACGCACTTGGCCAATTGTTTGACGTAAGTATATACAGTCGGCTCGAAATAGATGGGCGACCGTATAATAATCCATTCTATTTCTATTTTTATAGTTTTTACGTTACTAGTATGTAACGGCAATTAATAGTGAGGTCGTTGTTTAACTCTGTGAACCCCTCGAGAAGGACCCCCAATGGGGTGTGGGGCTACAATAGATTCGATTGCCGGTTCATGGGTTCAAAATTCCCTATGGTATTTGGCTGCCCTATCAAATAGAGCATAATTTTTTATTAATTCATATAACTACTATATATGAATAAAAAGAAGAAGAAAAGAAAACCAACAACAAAAATTAGAATAGTCGAAATGTCAAATTGTAGCCAGTACTTCATGGACAACTATGTCAATTAACCATTAAGCCCCAGAAACGTGGCGAGCTCGATTCGGCGTGGGTGAGAGAGCAACACATGAAAAAACTAAACTACTTTGATTATCTAGCAATGGCTGTAGTAGTAGTAGTAGTAGTAGATACTCGCTCCGGTGGTTGGGACAGGCGACAGTTGCCAGCTTACTTATAGTCCTTAGCCTGTGGTCAGTGGTTTGTGTCAGTTCTTTGGTCATTCGTGCGCGAGTGCTTTAACAAATCGGTCGAAATCGCTCGCCGTGTCCATTATGCAGAACGAAATGTGTTAATAACTAATATAGGACACGCGAGCAAATACAGAAAAAAAGATGATTAAAAACAGATATTAAAAAATAAAATAAAACACATAAATAAAGAAGGAAAACAAACATTTTAAGTCAATAACAAAAAAATCAACATTAACACAGACAACAAGCGTTTAAAGTATGGAATAATAAATCAAAAAATAAATAAATATAAAAAAGTTTTCAAGTACATTGCCAGCAGTGAAATTTTTGATTAGTTTCAGTTGAGTGACATTTGAATACTTGCAACTTGAAATCAATAATCGATTATTAATATAGAGCTTGAAGAACGAGAATGTCGAATCAATAAACCTTCAATTGCTGTGATTACTACAACGGACGGCATGAGACTTTGCACAACTGACAAGCCAACTACTTACAACTAATATTGACGCATCTGGCAAGTCATACTAGGCGCCCTACGATATGTATCTCTATTTATATAGTATGTGCCACTTTTTTTGGGGGGACAAACTAGAAAAGGACTTGTTCGAATCGTGTCAATCGAAATGGAAGCGGAGGCCTTTAAATTCAGACTCCTTTGTGCACATATTTCAGTTAATTGAAAATAAATTAATTACACATATTTGACATTCGCCTAGTGAGAATCAACAACTAGCCGCCAATTTAGTTCAGCAACAAGTTTATTTATTCAACATTTATCGACCCGAAGTGGTCCTCTCTCTAATGTGCATTATCTATCATATATACATATACTTGTACTATATATACTGATGTGCCCCACAAATGTTTGTCTGTTTGCATGTGTGTGTGTGTGCTATTATGACTTTGGCCTCGAGTACTACGAACTGAAGTTGGGCATTCACTCGTGACGTGAGTTAAAGCCATTTCATGTCGCTTACGTATATATATTTTATATGCATAACGACATCCTGATTTTGTTTTTTCGAATATATATTCCTTGTCAATGTATCTTGTTCAATTTATAAACAAGCAATCGTATCGAAAAGATTAATTTAATGGGACTCTTGCTCGAGCTTGAAGACTTCCATTATGAATTTATAATGATTTTCCTTTTATTTTTAAGTTTTTTAATATGACATTTTGTTTCTAATTTTAAACCCTTGACATTTAAAACTATCTTCGTTCATTTCTATCCCTTTTAATTATATTAATATAGATTAATTGGACATTTAATTTGCTTGCCTGTTTACTTTTTCAGGGAATTTTAATGGCAGAATTAAGTGGTCCTTGGGGAGCACGATGTACACATGATATGTGTGTATGTATATATGTGTGTGCTTCTATATAAATACTGACTAAATCGCTTAAATGAAACCAAAATAATATGACAACATTAGGTGTTGATTATTTAATTTAATAATTAATAGTAATTTTTTTTAAAGAATAATATTTTCTGACTCACTAAATAAATAAAATAAGTATTATAAATTCAAAAATAAAAATAAATAAAATTAAAAAAAAATTGGATATAAAAATATATAAATAAAAATATATAACTAAAAAAAATTTTAATTTTGATTTTTTTTTAAATTTTATTTATATTTTCCTATTCTATTTTAATACAAAAAATTAAAAAAAAAAAAAAAATAAATTAAAAACAACAAAAATTAAATATATTAATATTTTACTTAAAATAATATTAACTGGAATTTTTTGTAAATTCAATTTTTATTTTTGATTTTTTTTTTTTAATTTTATTTATTTTATTTTTATTAATAAAATAAAGTATACGCTCTAAAAGAAGGGTATATCTTTTTTAATATCGTTTAAAATTATCTCTAAAACTAGCTGTCAAATTTTATTGATTTCAGTAAGAGAGTTTGGTCGATATAGAAAGCCAGCTAAAATTTAGATTTTAACCTTTTGCTCATCTCAAATTTCAGATTTCACTCACAATTCGATTGGGTGACAACAAACATTTGTAAGGTGTCATAGCTCCTTTTCTTATTTGTATATTGTTAAACAGAAAGGTATTGATGGCCTCTTTGCGTTTGAGTGTTACGAGTTGCCTTTCGATTTTCATCGAACTTATAAATATGAATGCATATTTAATGATGGGAATCGAGACACATGCACAGCAAAGCCTCATGCGCTGTCATTGTAGGTCACATTAACTGAAAACTCGTCCTAAAAAACAAAAATAATCTGTGGAAACGATACTTCTTGACCCAAGCCTTAACTGCATTGCTACGATTTTCTAGGCTGTTGTGACGTTGAAGTTTTGGAAAACATGAGCAATCATGCAAAGCTGACGGGCAATGCGGGCCGCAAATCGAATATATTTCAAATACGTATCGACAGTGTGGACGATGAGAGCACTGCACCCATAACCGAGGCCAATTCACGTGAGGATCTGATTGACAGTGCGACGCGCGAAAGCGAGAGCGAGATAGCTGCTATTGAGCAGACAGCATTTCAATTTCCAAGTGGGTGTCTATTAAAATATTAAATGATTTCGTTATGGTTTTAGTTGTATTTCCGTTGTTGTTAATTTATAGGATTCCTTTCGGTGCCCACGCTACGCAATTCGCAGCACAGTTCGTTGGGCACGTCGCGGCGCCAAGTTGTCTCGAGTCCAGCGAAAAGTGAGCGTATGATACGCAGCAACCAGATCAAGCTGCGACCCCGAAGACTCAGCCAGGATAGCGGCATAGTGGCTGGCCGTTTAGTTGGTTATGCTGTAAGTACAACAAGGATATCAAGCCAGTACTTTATATAGTTATATCTATATCCACTCCTGCAGGAGAGCCCTTTGATTGAACTGGATCTGCAGTCGCCACCCATCGAGCCCAACAGCTCTGCCGATAATATTTACAACTTTTTAGAAGTTGAGCGGCAAGCGGTTAGCCAAAGTCCAATGTCTGTGGGCCATCCCATTACGCCAAAGCCCAGCTTGGAGCTGGGCTCCAACAACAGGACCAGCTCTGCTGCGTACACAGAGAAGTGGCTGAACTCGTCGATGATGCGCGGCAGCAATGGCTCGTTCTATCAGAAGGTCAACTCCATTGCAGTGCCATTGCCAACACATCTGGAGACAGAGTCGGCGGAGCCGAGTCCCACACAGGCGTTTGGGCCGCGCATTGTGGGCAACCACGATGAGGACATACCTGGCACGGCAATGCGTCGCACTCTGGGCCTGAACCTCAGCCCCACACTGGGTGGGCGTAGGCCCAGTCATGCCGACGCCAGCGTCAAGGATTCGTACGAAGTTGTAGAGTCATCCCACTCGAACGTGCTGTCCGATCAATTCGGCTATAAGCAATTGCTGCCAGCGGAGCGAAAGACATCCACCGGGGAGAGCAGCATCAATGGCAGCTACCTGAGCAGTCGCAAGGCCAGCAAGAGCAACAGCCTCACGGGCGATGGCAGCGATGAGCGACGTGTGAGCAAACAGGATCGCGAGGGTCTCGATCCGGAATCGCTGATGTTTCGCGATGGCCGGCGCAAGGTGGACATGGTGTTGGCCTGGGAAGAGGAGGATCTGGGCGTAATGACGGAAGCGGAAGCACGACGCCGTGATATTAGGCGCACCTTTATGGACAATCTAGTGAAAGAGGGCCTCGAAGTGGAGCTGGAGGACAAATCACAATCGTTCAATGAGAAAACCTTTTTCCTCAAAATTCACCTCCCCTGGCGCCTGGAGACGCGCCTGGCCGAGGTCATGAACCTGAAGTTGCCCATCAAACGCTTTATAACCATATCCGTAAAGCCTTCTTGGGTGAGTTGGAATTGGTAGCTTCATTTGCGAATATCTCCTATGCTCGATCTCACCTTTAGGATGAGGAGAATGTGGTCATGCGTAATGTGCACTACTGGAAGGATGTTTGGCAGCGCTTAACCAAAAAGATACAGCTGGACAATAGTCTGCTTGAGGGCGAGACAACATTCAAAGCGGCCACGGCCAATGGCAATCCGGAGGAGCAGTAGGACTACAAAAACTAATCAGATTTATTCACTTGACTTATAAATATTCTCCTTGTGCAAGGTTCATTGTAAAGGATCGCGCCACAGCGTATACGGGTGCCCAGCGCTCGCTGATGGTTATGCAGGTGCTGATACGCACGCCGTACGATGACGGCGATCGCAATGGCATCCGGCGTCTGCTTAATGATGGCACCTACTTAGCCTGCTTTCCATTGCACGAGGGACGCTACGATCGGCCGCACTCGAGTGGCATATCGCTAGATCGTCGCGTCCTATATCAGACCTGGGCACATCCCTCGCAGTGGTACAAGAAGCAGCCGCTGTGCCTGGTGCGCAAATATTTCGGCGACAAAATCGCTCTCTACTTCAGTTGGCTGGGCTTCTACACTGAGATGCTCGTCTACCCATCTGTTGTGGGCACTCTGTGCTTTATTTATGGACTGGCCACACTCGAATCGGAGGATAACACGCCCAGCAAGGAGATCTGCAACGAGTCCGGCACAGGGAATATAACGCTCTGTCCGCTCTGTGATAAGGCCTGCAGCTATCAAAGACTATCCGAATCGTGCCTATTCTCGCGTCTGACTTACCTCTTTGACAATCCATCGACTGTGTTTTTCGCCATCTTCATGTCCTTTTGGGGTACCATACACACATCTACTCCATATTCCATACATGTATATCTCATATACTTTCATCTATAGCAACCACCTTCCTGGAGCTGTGGAAACGCAAACAATCGGTTCTGGTCTGGGAATGGGATCTCCACAATGTGGAAATGGATGAGGAGAATCGACCGGAGTTTGAGACCAATGCAACCACATTCCGCATGAATCCGGTGACACGCGAAAAGGAGCCCTACATGTCCACCTGGAGTCGTGCCATACGCTTTGTCATCACCGGTAGTGCAGTGCTCTTTATGGTAATTTTTAATGGAGTAAGACCCATTCTGCTGATTGTTAATTTGACTAATTATAGATCTCTGTGGTGCTCTCTGCCGTGCTGGGAACGATCATCTATCGCATATCGCTGGTCTCGGTCATCTATGGCGGCGGCGGCTTCTTTGTGAAGGAACATGCCAAACTGTTTACCACTGTGACGGCTGCGCTGATCAATTTGGTGGTCATCATGATACTGACACGGGTAGGTCGGACTCACAGAACTACGAGACCTATCTAATTCTATATATTTTACAGATCTACCACCGCATGGCCATCAAATTAACCAATCTGGAGAATCCACGCACTCACACCGAATATGAGGACTCATATACCTTTAAGATATTCTTTTTTGAGTTTATGAACTTCTACTCGTCGCTCATCTACATAGCCTTCTTCAAGGGACGCTTCTTTGACTATCCTGGCGATGATCAGGCGCGCCGCAGTGAATTCTTTCGGCTCAAGAATGATATATGTGATCCGGCGGGCTGCCTCTCCGAACTTTGTATACAATTGGTAAGTGTTTTAAGAATACATAAATATATAAATATATATATATATATAAATTTAATATTAATTATTAGCATAAAAAAAAATTATTTTAAAAATAGTTAAATAATAATATTAAACAATTTTTTTCCCTTTTGTACATTTTTTGAATACATTATGTATTCTGTCTTTTAATTAAATAATTTTTATTTGTAAGTGCGCATTTTTTTAAATAATAATAAAATGGTAGCATATTTGTCTTTTTGTTTATTATTATTTTTACTCTTCATTTTCTTTTATTTATTTTTAAAATTTTTGTAACAATTATTCTGCTACTTAAACCTATTTGTCTGTTGTTCATTTGTCCTTAGGCTATTATCATGGTGGGCAAACAGTGCTGGAACAACTTTATGGAGTATTTGTTTCCCAAATTTTGGAATTGGTGGCGTCAGCGAAAGCATAAACAAGTAACTAAACTTAGGGAATATTTTGAGATAAAGAACTAACGCAGCCTTTTCTTTTTTTACAGGCTACAAAAGACGAATCGCATTTGCATATGGCTTGGGAGCAGGACTATCACATGCAGGATCCAGGTCGCTTGGCGCTCTTTGATGAGTACCTAGAAATGAGTAGGTGATGAATTATTATAGACTACACAAAACCTAAACCCTTTTATACCTTTACTATAGTACTACAATATGGCTTCGTCACGCTGTTTGTGGCCGCGTTTCCCTTGGCGCCGCTGTTTGCGCTGCTCAACAATGTGGCCGAGATACGTTTGGATGCCTACAAGATGGTCACGCAAGCCAGGCGGCCCCTGGCCGAGCGTGTGGAGGATATTGGCGCCTGGTATGGAATTCTGCGCATAATCACCTACACGGCCGTCGTATCGAATGCCTTTGTGATCGCCTACACGAGTGACTTTATACCGCGCGTCGTCTACAAGTTCGTCTACTCGGAGTCCCACACGCTGGCCGGCTACATAGAGCACTCGCTGTCCATATTCAATACGTCCGACTACAAGGAGGAATGGGGCGCAACGAGCAGCGAACGCGATCCAGATACCTGCCAGTACAGAGGCTATCGGTAAGTGAGCTATTAATGGGCTCTTAGACACATTCTATGCACGATTGACATACTTTGATAGCAACGGGCCAAAGGACTACGAGCCCTACGGACTGAGCCCCCACTATTGGCACGTGTTTGCCGCACGGCTGGCCTTTGTTGTGGTATTCGAGGTACATTAATCAAATTACCAGTGAATGGGCATTACATTAAATTACGTCTGCATATACTCCATGACAGCATGTGGTGTTTGTGCTAACTGGCATCATGCAGTTCATCATACCCGACGTGCCATCCGAGGTGAAGACCCAAATGCAGCGCGAGCAGCTGCTTGCCAAAGAGGCCAAATACCAGCACGGCATCAAGCGTGCCCAGGGCGACAATCAGGATATCATGAGCCTGTTCCGTGACACCACACAGCGCACCTCGATAGCCGGCAGCCAGTCCACAGCGCGTGGCAGCTGGGCGCGCCGCTTCAGTCGCATGAGCGACGGCCTGGACGCGCACGTCGAGGTGGCGGCTCGGCCACGTCGCTCGGTGGAGTCCACAGTGTGGGAGGTTTCCTGACATGAAGAGGAGGCCGATGAGACTCCTGCGCAAGCCAAGAGATGAAACCAATTAAATTCGACGCGATCTCATTAGCTCTTCAGACCGTCAGTCTTTTATTTTATACTACATACATATACATATGTTCGTTACCATCTTCATATTATCAAAGTCATATTAATTTACAAATGTATGTATATTTGTTTGTGTTTCTATTTTCCTACTGTATATAAATTGCTGTAAATGTGTTATATATAAATAAAGTGCAATTATAATAATTATACAATTTTTAGCGTTTAATTTATCAGATATCTCGTCATATATGTGGAAAGGTATAATTACGTTACAGAAAGTGAAACAGTATGGAATGGTGCTTACATATAGTTGGATTCAGTTGTTGAGCTTGGCGTGAAGTTAGAAGACAAATAGCTTAAATAAAGCTATTTCTATGTGGACTACGTATAGTATGTATGTATCTACATTTGTATCCAAACTTAACCTAAACTTGATCTCTGTTGCCTATAGAGAAATGCGGAAAAATTAAAAAAAAAAAAATGCATAAATTTGTATTTAAGCAAAAATGATTCTTTTATTCTTTTAACTATCATTATAAAATAAATTTCAATAACTCGATTTTAAATATTTACATATGTATATAGATATAGATATATGTATTTAAATATATTTTAAAATTAATTTACAATATTATATTTATAATTTAACTGCTTCAATATTGGGTTTTAAATTTTTTTTTTATTTACATATGACTATTAATTTTCCCCATTAAAATTAATAAGTATGTATTATTTAAGTATTAAACTCGTATTGCCCAGGTTGTTTCCGATCCGATATCGTAGTTTATTAAAAAAAAGTCTGCCATGCATTTTACATATCATTAAAATATAATAATTTAGATCACATTCACAATCTGTTACTTCCTATTTAAATTTATGATCAAGTAGTTTACTCTTCAGTTGTAAATTTCGACCAAATTATATAGCGGCAATTTACAGTGTAATACGATCTTAGATTTAATTGATACAAATTCAGTTTAAGCCATTCTGAATTAACTCTCTAACCCATATGTGTGCAGCTTTAGTCATAAGCTGCCTTAGAAATCACTCAGGCACGACTCCGTTGCCAGCGCAACCACCGACCAGGCAGGCATTGTTTACTATTGAACTATTTATGTAAGCGAGGCAAAATGCATAAGAAAATCTCACTGGAAGACGCTTTCTACGAAAACCTAACTCTGGGTCTCATCAAAACCCTATGTGAGTATCTCGATAGTATTTGATATAGCCTTAACTATAATTAACCAATTTTAGCAACTGTGCCACGCGTCTGCAATGTGAGCTTGGAGCGTCGGCAGCCGTTGAATCCCTGCCAGGTGGTCAACTGGGAGCAGAGGCACTGTGTCTACCTGCCAGAGGATATGAAAAAGTTTTACCTATCCACCGATGGCTTTGTGCTGCATTGGAGCTATCAATACTCGCGTAAGTGAAGAGACAATGCATATATAATTTCTTGATCTATAGGCATATCTCAATTAGCTACCGATGTGCGCCGTGTCGGCTATATACACTTTCCGCACCTGCTGCAGGTGACGCTATTGCGTGAGAATATCGAGACCACTCCACTGGTTACCCCTTCCCCGTCGTCAACAAGTTCGACCAGCTCGGCGCCAGTGACTGCCCCGATATCCAAAGACAAATGGGATAATCCCTTGCCCATCATTACAGCCAAGACCAAGATATTCGAAATTAACAATATCAATGAAGTGGCCAAGGTGAGCTACGATCTAACAGTTGAGTTTTGTTTTACTATTTATAAATGATTCATCAATTTGCAGGTTTGCATGCTGTATGACTCAACCAGCTCGAATAATCCAAAGTTTTATTTGCTGGAGCTAAACACGCTGACTTGGCAGTTCCTGTCCGAGACGTTCAGCGAGTATCTCCGCATGGCCATTGCGCATTTGGGCTTGCCCTACTGGGAGCTGTGCTTCTCCAGCTTTGGCCTGCCCTCGTGGACGGAGCAGCTGTTTCTGCTGCTAGCTCCGCATTTGCTGGAGAAAAACGAACAGAGACGTGGACGCACAATCAATCCCGCTTGTGAACATCCTTACAATATTCTCGATCCGAATATCTTTCGCAGCAAACCGAAGGGCACGACCAAATCCTCAACGAGCATTGCGAAGTCGCAAAACAAGTGAAGCTTTGGTAGCAAAAATTGTTAATTTTTATTATGTTAACAAATGCACAAAGATCGGGTAAGGATTTAGATTGTACCGCAAAAAGAAATGGCTTAATATGAACACATGACATAAAGTAGAATGAAGTTTTTTTTTAAGAGCTCAGAACTTATTGTATTCCTGATTTGTGACTTGGCATGCTCTTTGTTCTCTTAGCATAGAATGAGATCTAAAAGAACTCTGAGCTCTTGTCCTCCAAATCGGCTAACATTTTATCTCGGATTTGCGGCTTGGGATCCTCCTTGATCTCAGTGGGCACAGCGCCCGCTTGGCCCAGCATAAACTCCAGCTCGTCAAGCGTTAGTTTCTCACCACGCAGTTCGATGGGTCCAATAAACTGTTTACGCATGGCGCCCTCGTGGTATACGAAAATGGTGGGCAGGTTCTTCTCGGGGAAGTTGGGTATGCAGGTAGTGGCAATGGAGCGCAGGAATTTTGTCAGCGGGAAGCGAACAGCCAGCTGTTGCATATGATGGTGGATGAGGGCGCAGAGCGGGACGCCATTGGCATACAGATGCAGCACTACCCAAATGCCCTCGCCAGCCTTTGTCACCTCATTGACGTAATCCTGACCAGAGATTTCGCGCACACTGCCGAATCGAGGCTTCTCCGCTAATGCCCGCATCTCGGCGATGCGACGTTGTCGATATTGTTCCAGCACAGCCTCGTCTTCAGAGTCCTCGAGTTCGTCCAGCTCATCCAGTGACATATCGTCGATCAGCTTGTCGCGCTGACCCTCTTGTGGAGGCAAATCCGTCCTTCGCTGAATGACATCATTCATCATTGCCTGGATTTGGTCTTCTGTTATCTCTGCCTCCTTTTGTTTGGGTCCAATGATTCCCTTTGCGCGCAGCACATCATTCCATTCGGTATCTTCATTTGGGTCCTACAGCAAGCATACATTATTTTAGTTTTCATTCAGAATTTTTATAGCAGGCACTCATGCGTTGCGTTTTGATTTGGTTTTTACCAAATATGGAGATAAGAGAATGCACATGCATAAAGATATTTATATACATATGTCAGAACTTAATAATTATTAATGATAATTGTGTTGCGCTGGCTGTTGTCTTACCTGCATCGTTTTTTTATTACTTGCTTAAAGTTAATACGTCGAAATAAATAAAGAGTGAAGTTATTTTCACTTATTTTTAACTAAATATATAATATGACTAACCGAAATATGGTAAACAGAAACCAAAACTCAAAATGCACTGTCAAAAATCCCAAAAAATATGTCCCAAAATACTGAATAGTAATGCTAAATTAGTTAACAGCGCTGTTAACACATGCCGCTGTTATTTTTTCAATTGTGGTACGGCAACTAAGGCTGAAGCATAGCAAGCAGTCAGCTTGTGTCAGCCAGTAAGTTAAGGTGAAATTCAAATATTAACATTAGCAACGCCAATGTTAACAACATGGTACTGTTAAGGCTATAGCAATGTAGGTTGCTCAGCTGGTAATATGTGCAACATGTGGTTCTATCTACATACATATGTACGAACAGGGAGAATAAAAATACTAAGTAAATACTGTGTTTATTCAATATGCAGGACTTATTGAATTTGAATATGAACAGTTAAGAAAGTTAGATATCATTAAGGGGTAATTGAATGTTTCACTTGATTGATTTTTATTTAGTTCCTTTGAAGGTTAAGCCGAGGGTTAAGAAATGCTGTTTCTTGACCTTCTTTCTGTTTTGCCGCCCAACTTTCAGAAACTTCCGATAATCAGCGTATAAAACGCACTTAGCCCATTTAATTAGAATAAGTAGCTCAGCAATCGATAATTCAATTATGGGCTATTACACGCGACTGCTGAACTCATAAAAACTTCTTTGCCCACCCAATATGAAATCAATATGTTAAAGCTCAGCAGTTTGTTAGCTTTTAAAAAAATTCAGAGAGAAGAGTTTGTATTTTATTACTTTATAACTTTTATTCGAATCTGTCTTTTTGTCCATTTGCATTTGCTAATTAAACAATTTAATTAGTGAAATTATCGTACACCATCAAAATTGAAAAATTGCCATGGATTAGTTGCATTCTTTCATGGTTTTATACATCAATTTATATATATATATTTGGTAACTCTATTGCATAATGCAACATTTAATTTAATTTTTTTGTGTATTGTTTTTAGTTTTTAATTTTTTATTTAAATTTAATTTAGTTTAAGCTTATAGCTGTGCTATTGCACACTCAACACATTTGATGCTTTGCCATGAAAATAAATTCATGCTCCATTAATTTATTTAACAAATAAGCGTAAACTATAAATACATGTATAAGTTATTACGATTAATATTTTTGTTTTGTTTTTATAAATTCATTTACCTAAATTTAAATATAAATCTTTTATAAATTAATGCTTAAGTAAACAATTTTTGGAAGTTTCTCATTGTTGAGCGCGCGTGAATTTAACTATGTTTATATGTATTAGCTTTTTATGTTTTTATATATGGTATATATATTTAATTTATGCGCCGACTAGTGAAACATGAAAGTTTTGCAACAAACTCGTGCCTAAACATTTAGTTAAATTCATTTGGTTTTTATTTGTATTTTTTTTTTTTTATTTTATTTGTATAATATTTTTGTTTTTTTCTAATTTGAATGCTGTTTTTTAGTTATTTTAATTTTTTAATAGCGCCTGCACACACAAAATTTATTTATATTTTAGCTTTCGATTCATGAGTATATTTAACAGTTTACATTTATTTCTAGAAGCCGAAACACCCGACAAAAGTGAAGCAAACTAATTTCGAGCTGAGAACCCGACGAAAATATAATTTTATAAATTGAAGTAGGTAAAATAAAAACTAGTTTGAGATGTTTAGAGCTAAAATTAGCTATTATAACAAGAAATTGTTTATATGCTATTAGAAATTGCTTAACGTGTTTTTATTTCCTTCTTGATTATTTGTAACTTTCTTAATTAGTACATATAAATTACTTGAAATGAAATTTCGAGATCTTTATACAAATGAGTGAAACCATATTTGAGTGTAAGAGTTTGTCAGGTGTTTCCACACATTCGCGAATCATATCAACTTTTGGCACACACTTTGACTGACGCTCTCTCGCTTATCGCACATTTGCGCTCGGCCCGAGCTGTCATATCACTTGATGCCCAGTAGTCTTTTGAATGCACGTCTATAGTCCAGATTGAAAATCGTATAGATGACCGGATTGAGGCCGGAATTGATGTAGCCCAGCCAGGTGATGAAGTTCTTGAACTTGTTTGTGGGACAGCAGCTCTGGCAGAACGGCAGAATCACATACATGAGAAAGAAGGGAAGCCAGCAGATGACAAACACGCCCATGATGATGCCCAGCGTGCGGGCGGCCCTTCGCTCCTTGGACAACGAGATCTTCTGTTTCTCCTCAATGAACTGATTCACAGTGCTCGGCTTCTTCTGCAATGCGCTGGCAGTCGCGGCGCCTGTTGCCGACGACTGCGGCGGCGTCAGCTTCAGCGAGGTTTGCTCCTCAGTTTGGGTTACGCACACCTGAAATGTTGTGGAAATTTGAATTGTTGAAGTATTTATGTGTATAGCTTCTATTATCTACGAGGGTGCTCTCTGAAGTACTTGATGTAAAGAAGAAATCAAAATAAGAAATATAATAGACAACATTCTATTATTATTAATTAATTATTTATTTTTCTATCGCATCGAAGTCCTGTTTATAATATGAAATGTCTGAGCTGTCTTTCTAGCCAATTAATTGAGACTCCGCCTCTTCATTGTCTTTTAAGTCAAGAAATTTCATATTCAAATTTGAAAATATTATTGTTTACTTTTACTTATTTATTTTTTAAGTGAAAAAAAATCAATCCATCTTACCCAAAACAATAGCAAATTCACTAAAGATTAAAATTAAATCCAATAAAATTTTCCTACATTTTCTTTTTGTTTTAATTTAAAGGCAGCCACAGTTTTAAAGGCATTTGCCGACAGTTTTTTCTGGCTCACTCAGCTACATCTAATGACTATCAACTCCGTTTTGGGGATTTTCTTAACTGTTTCTCAATTTGTCGGCTTTTAGGGTGTTTGCCTTGAAAGTTCGTATGGCAACCTTTAAGCTCTGTCACTCAATATTTTATTGTTGTAAACGAAAGAACAGACAGCCCTAGTTTGGAATCTACTTCGGACTGAAGACCCTTGAAATAAAAATATTAAATTACACAATGGTGACCAATTTAACTGCATGTTTACAAATTGAATGGCATCGTTAAACCACAGACTTGAATATTAAATAATGAATTTCTTGGGGATTTTTATCAAAGAAATTATTTCATTTTACTTCTGTCTACATCTTTGCTGAGTCTCTTGCAACCAATCCCGTGTCACTTATCTCTATAGCTAACCCACCTGTATGCAGCCTTTGGGATCACTGCCGCTCTCTGTGCTTATTTCGGGATCCGATTTGCCTGCTGCATTATTGCTGTTGCCTTGGGGCAGCAACTGTTGCTCGCCGTGCGGCTCGCAGGCCGACGACGATGACTGCGAGCGTCGATTGCTGCGCGCCTTGCCGTGCTTGATGGAGTCCTTGATCTTGGCACGTCGCGACTTCTTGACCAACACCACAACATGTTGCTGCTGCTGCTGTTGCTGTTGCTGCTCATTGTTGCCCTCTGGCTGGACGTGTGTCTCGCTGCTCAGACTCTCCTGATCGTTGTGTATCATGGGCGTGGCAAAGTTGGCTCGGTCGCGGCCGCAGCACAGCCAACTGCCGCAGAGGCTGCCCAGAGCACGCGCCTTGGAGCTGGTCGAGCTGCCACCCACGGCCACGTTGCTGGCATTGATGGCCTCCAGATCGGTGTTCTTCAATGCGATCGTATTCAGCTTGTTGGCCTTGGCGCGCTCACGCAGACGGCGCCGCGTGGCCACAAAGATCTCGATGTAGACGATGGTCATGATGATCAGCGGTATGAAGAAGGAGCCCAGCGAGGAGTAGATGACGTAGCCGCGCTGCGAGGTTAGCTCACAGGGCGTGGCGCTGGTGAACTCGTCCGGCCAGTCGTTCCAGCCAATCAGGGGCGGGCTGCTGATCAGCAGGGAGAGCAGCCAGACGCCCGAGATGAGGAGCAGCACACGGCCCACGGTTCGTTTCTGGGCATAGTTGATCGGGTCTGTGATGGCCCAGTAGCGATCCAGGGCAATGGCACACAGATTCAGTATGGACGAAGTGCAGCAGAGGACATCGCAGGTGAGCCACAGCTTGCACAGGTGTATGCCGAACTCCCAGCGCCCCAGTATCGAGTAGGCCACATTGAATGGCAGCACGAGCAATGCGACCGTCAAGTCGGCCACGGCCAGCGATACGATGAAGAAGTTCTGGACAATGCGCAGCGGCTTGTAGGTGAAGACGCTCAGTATGACCAGAATGTTGCCAATGATCGTCAGCACTATGATGATGGAGAGCACCAGCGCTGTGAGCAGCGCCTCCCACTCCGGCACCGCCAGCTGCAGGCCGAGGAAGCTGCCGTGCAGCTCCTCTACGGCCAGAGCGCTGCAATCATTCGTTGACTCGACGATTGCCGTTGCTGTTGCAGTCGCAGTTGCTGTTGCAGTTGATGTTGCTGTTGTTGTCAAGCTGTCCACCAGCGAGCCGGACAGATTGGCCGCCAGCGCTGCTGTTGTTGTGGATGCCACTGTTGCTGTTGATGCTGCTGCTGCTGTCTCAACACTGCGTCCGCTGCTTGCTGCTGCTGCTGCTGTTGATGCCTCTGGCGTGCTGTTGACGGCTGCGGCAGCTGTCAACGCAGCCGCGGCCACCGTTGTGGTGACATTTATGAACAAGATTTGATCTGCCGATGGCATTTTGACATCCTGCTAACACTGCCACGCAGCGTTCTCGTTGTTGTTGTTGTTGTTGTCGTTGTCCTTGTCCACGTTCGCGTTCTCTTCCTGTTGTGTGTGTTGTGTGCCGCCTTGTAATATTGTTCACCCTTGGTCCCTATCCCTCTGCCTCTCCCTTTTCCACTGGTTCGTTGAGCGCTGTGTGTGCTGCAAGGACATGAGAGATTCAGCTGTGCGTGAAAAATTTGATTTCATTTCGTTGCCAATTTTTGGCAGCTTAACGATAAACAAATATTATGTTGCAGCAAGCACGATGATATAATTGGGTACTTTAGATTAGAAGTAAATTATTCAATATAAATATTAAAGTGCTTAAGCATTATATTGAATCATTTGTAGTCGTTCTATATATTTATATATACCCCTAACTTTATATTTATTTTGCATGATTTATTTAAGAGCAGCTAATCAAACTCATCTCAGGAACGAATCATTTACAAGTTGTCCGAAAACATTTAAAAATAGCAAAATTAGCAATAGAAGTCAAAAACTCTCAAAGCAGGGTTTCATCATCATTGACTTTAATTGAAACAGTATGAAAAAAAAAGAAGAAAGTTAACAAAGATTTCGGAAAAGGGTCCTGTCGGAAGGGCATTAACAATTTAGCTGACAATATGCTGTTGGACTTCTTCAATAGGAGGAAGCTAACTAATTAAAAATGCCAGCTCAAGTAAAATGGCAGCTGTAAAATAATACAGCGAGCTACTTAGCTTGAGCTACGGTCGATAGTCTTGTAATAAAAGATGTTACGACAACAACTGGACACTTTGAAGGCCAAGATATGAGAGTAGGTAAGAGCATTGAGTAAGATGTGCCACAAGCTGTTCAATGTAGTATGAGTAACTAAGGTAGACAGAGAAGCGATCTTGTCATAAACGTGTGTGAGTTAGTCTCAGTTTAAGGCATTAGGAACTAGCTGTATTTAGATATATAGATATACTTTATTTAGATATATAGATATGCCTTATTGCATAGCTTATAAGCAATGTTGTAGCATGACTATGAGTTGAGCATAAAATATCTTTCTTTGGAGTAAACTGAGTGCTCTTAGCTCTTGCCTTTATGAAGAGTTATATGAATTATCTTTTAATCCGTCTTCTTACTGTGCTTCGCAGATAAGTATTAGCATATTTGACGTATGATAACTTTGAGTCTATTAAATATGCATAATGTAATTATGCTAATGTGTGTAAAAGGTAGAAAAAGGCGTGACCTACTTAATAAAGTACATGTGTATGTGTATACTTGATAAGTATGATTAGAGAAGTTAATGTAGCTTTGTCTTTGCAGTTGTGTTGCTATTTCTCAACTTTATCTGCCCCTGTGTGTCTGGCAGTATCTTTATAAGGTTGTCTGTCCGTGTGCCTAGCATTTACCAGTCCAGATTAAAGCAGACACGGTTCGCTCCTACAGCTTCCGCTTCAAATGCTGCTCTTTCAGATGCAATTCAAGTATCACACGTCTTATAAATAATAGCTATATATGAGTATATATGAATGTTTTTATTTATTTAGAGGGTAGTGCTGATATAAATTTAAAATATTTATTTAATTTTTAAATAAAGCTATAGTTACTGAGGCCTTCGTCTTCATATGTTAAATTAAATATATTGTACATTAAATTCTCTTTTTTTCTCTTATTTCATCTTGTTGCAATCACGCAAGAGAGAGAAAAAATGATGCTCTGTTAATTTGATGGGGATTATTTATATACCTAGAATGGACACTCAATAACTAATTCGTCAGAGCTGAGGAGCTAACTCTACGCTCTTTGGCACTCAAAGGTTTATGTGTGGGTGATAGGTGAGTAAAAGTGCTTTTACTTCTATAAATGTGACTTGCTGAGAGCACCTTAGCTTCTTTCTATTTATACTCCCCAGAAAATTGATTTAGCTAACATACATAAGAAATGAATCAAAGCCAAGTCAATCGCAATTGCTTAGCATATGTGAAACAGCACTTTCACTCCAATTCAGTTGGTCATCCTCAAGACTCATCTCAAGATTTTATTGCCCAAATTGAGCAGTTGCAACATCATCATCAACAGCAACAACTGACGTGAGTCATTTGATTTATCTCCAAAGAGCTAAGCAACTTTGTCCCGCTGCCAGCAGAATCTCGTCTAATCTTAGGCTAGTCTATAAATTGCACATAATTGTTCCGCCGTATTTTTGCCGGCTTCAGCGCCTGACACATTTATCCGCTCAGCCGCTAGCTGCGTGCCTTGTGCCGTCGCCGGCGTTTGCCATCGCAGTCGCAGTCGCAGTCGCTGGAAAAGCATTAATCAAAATAACCGGCTCATAAACTGCGCGCACGCGATTCGCGAAAAAAAAAAGAAATGGCAGGGAAAGCTAGAGGAAACTTGAAGGGAAAAAACATTTTCATTCAGGCCAAAAAATTGTTTGCCTCGTATTTCATGGCGCGCGCGAGCGGCTCGGCTTTCGGAGGCTTTGCAGCTGCATGAACCTGAAACTCACCTTGATTTCTGTAAGCTTTAAGTATTCCTCTTTTTTTTTTTTAGTGGCAGATATTAATTTATGCAGTGGGCCAGCTTGATGAGCGGATTTTGCTAAACTAAAGGGGGCAACGTCTGCTATCTGATTTAAGCTGATTTAGCGCTTTAATTGCATAAATGCAGAGCTCAACACTAGGGTCTGCTGTGCACTGAATGCTTAGTGATAATCTGATTACAACCAGAGTTGTGTCTGTGTGAGCGAGCGTGTGGGGCGTATGTGTGGGTGGCTGTATCTATGTTGCGGTGGGTGTGTGGTAGTATGAAAAGCTTTGGATAAGTTGCCTTGAGTTTTCCGACGGCAAATGCTTTGCACTTTTCTTTTCAGTTTGGTTTTGCATATATGCAAAAGTTTTTGTGAACCTGACCTTGGCGATGTGTGTGATATGCTATGATAATATACACAAACAAGCAAACAAACATACAGATAAACTCACAAACAAACACACACACACACACACGCACAGAGATAAACACGCTATCGCCCAGATATTCAACTGTTTTCTGCTCGGCTCGGCTGTCATTAGCAAAACTTTCCAAGTTTTTCCTCTATTAAAAGCCGTAAGCCCGCTTGTTCCCTCTTCTATAATTGCAAGTTTTGACTTTGAAAAAGTTATGGGCGAATTTCTATAAACCACATAATACTGTTTAATTAAATGAAATGTTCGTTTGAATGCGATAAATTTTTGGTTTTTAAATGAAGTATTTCAAGTAGAAATCTATGCAAGCAAATGTAAAATAAATGTAAAATAAAATGTAAAATATGTAAAATAAAATATATTAAATTGCATTATTTCAAGCATATTTTTAATATTGTAGAAAGTTGGACTTGGTTCTAGAAACCAGTTGTCGCTATATATTTATGGAAGAAAAATGGTACGCAATTTAAATGAAATTAAGCCAGCAGCCCAACCAGGCAACTGATTTAAGCAAAATGCTAGTCGACAGGAGCGAAAACCAAAATAAAGCACAAGGAACTTGATAGTTGGGTATAAGCGAGTGTCTGATACTCTATTAAGGAAATAAGGCTATTGTAATTTAAATATAATAAAAGAAAATAATTGTGTTATTTTCACTGAAATAATAAATTAGTTAAATTAGTTTAAATAATGACTAATCATTATTTGTTGTTAAATTTATAAATTAATAAAGTAATAAATTAATAAATTATTAAATTAATAAATTAATGAATAATGAACCTAATAAATTTATAAATAAATAACATAATAAATTTATAAATAAATTAATTAATTAATTTATAAATTAATAAATTTATAAATAAATAAATAAATTAATTAATAAATTACAAAATTTATAAATAAATTAATAAATATATTAAAAAGTTAATAAATAAATCTGTTTTTTTCTAAGTAAATTAGTAAATTCATTAATAAGTTAATAAATAAATTGTTTTTTTTTATTTTATCTGCCGATTTTATACTAAGCACAAAATATTTGCCTCAATTATATAGAATTCTCGACAAAAATTAGACTAAATTTAATAAAAATAAATTATAATACTATAGCTTGAATGATATTGAAAGTGATTCGTGAAGACTACGCTATCCTAATGACGCGGAGTCTAAATATAAATTCCATAAATTGTTGTCAATGTGTATATAATTACATATATCTAGAGTGAAGCCAAAGTCAATAACTTTTGCAAGTATGTACCATGAAATTAGAGAGACAGGAAAAGAATATTGGATGAGTACTTTTATTTTAATTCTTCTGTATTATTACCCTGTATAAATGAGATTATAATTCCTAGCTGCTGTAAGCTAAACCGGCTATATGCCTTTTACAATTTCTTCAGGTAAGGCCATAGAATAGTTTCATCTCCGAGTATTTATTTAGTAAAATATATAAAAATTCCTAAATACATTACAATTTATATAGATTTAAATTTTCCAGTAACTTTTCTTGCACACACCATAAAACCAATATACTCGCTTTCTCTTAATAAACGCACAACGAATAAATAAATGAAAAACGGCAAAGTTTTGTCGAGGAATGCCAATTACTGAAATTTGTTAAGACACTTGTCGAATTTGGCTATTGTTTTATTTACATGCCAAACAACCAACCCACCCACACACAAACACACACACACACAGTGGAGTATAGGTATAAACAAGTGGGCAAAACAACAAGTGTGCGAGTGTTTTATTTTTAGATGCCCAGAGTGGCCTATAAATAAGGGCTCATTTGCTCATATCCCGCATCGTAAGGATACACAGGAGCCTCTACATATTTAATACTGATAGACTCGTGGCAGGTTAGTGGCAGCCATTCTAGATGAAGTAATACATGCGTGATTCGTGGCTGTTGGCACGTTTTAAAGCTTAGCCTAATGCTGCGAAATGCGAAATGGCTCAAAGGTAATATATTTATATTGGCCTATATTTTGGTATTGTTATGTGAATTTTATTAAGAGGCCACTGCAGCTGGCGCGATGTGTTTTATTGGGCTAATGGAGCTGTCTCATGTACGTATGGCCATTAAATGTCTTTGGACTTGAAAGAGTTCTTCAACGATTTTTACAGATTAGAGATAAAAGCCTTTTGTATTGAATGAAAATTTAGCATATTAGTTTGAATTTGCTTTTGCTGCTGCTGTTTATATATTTAATTTTGTAATTTTTTTTAGTTATATATATATATCATTTATGATCGATCCCATTAGATAATTCTTTAAAATATATTACAGAAATTTGTAATAAATGATCAAATATATAGACAAACATATTGGTATATAATTATTAAAAATCAATACATATAAAAATACAAATATGTTTAATATTATAAAATATATATGGAATCGTTTCAGCTGATTATATATGATCAAATAGAGCTCACTATATATTGTATATTATATTCTTTATCTCTACCTAAATAATTTAGTATAAAATTCGCTTTAACTTCAATCTGCTAGAATGCTTTTACCTAACAGAGCCTCGAGGCATTTTAATTCTTATTAAACTTAACACAATTTTCTAATCGATAGTTCTTGTGGAAACGTGTTTCCAATTTGCTTTTGCTTCCTCAGTCAATCAAGAAGTTAAGAAACTGTTAAGCTACATGCTCTTTGTGTTTCACAAACGCAGTTTTACTACAACATCTCAATCCACTTAGTCCACCTCTTAGTTAGCGAAACTTCCCATACTTGAATATTCCACAAAAAAAAAAAAAAAAGGAAACAAAAACTCACATATCTAAATCAAAAAGTTTGCCAAGTTCTATACATAATTCAGCTGCTGAATTCATTCATTCGCCGTATTCAACTGGTTGCTGTGCCACACCCAGTTTGATCAATTAAGAGCCTATCGTGACTCGCTCCATTCTCTGTTTGTTCTGCTGCCGCTCATTCAAATCGCACAGGCTTATGCCACGCCCCAGATACCGACAACTGGCTGGCATTTGCGATACCGCCACCAGCTGTATCCATTGCCAACAATTTCTGCCCACTTCAAGTCTCCTTTTGTGGCCATGGCATTGTCCGCTTTGGCGGAACGTGCCCGCTGTATTTCTATTATAGCCTAGCCCTATTGCTAGTTCCCCTCCCTTCGCCGTCTAAATGGAAGTCGACCTGTTTCAATAAAGTCCAGCGAAATGAAAATGCGAATGGCTTGAACCTTATCCACACACGCACTCCCACACACGCACACACACTCACACACCCATATGGCCGCAGTTTGGCATCCGCATTTCGCAATTTTCTGGCTGTGTTCAATTCGAGCCATTCACATTTCGCATGCGAGGCTTCCATTTCGCTGAGGCTTTCGAACACGTTCATTTGCGTTCGATTTTGAGGCCTTTAATGCGCGCTTTTGGTTTCAGTTCAGTTTCACTTGGCATTTACATGGGCGGCGAAAATGGTAAATTCGAGCTGGCTTGACTCTGCTCTTCTTATCTATTTGCCGAGTTTGCAGTTAGCTGTTCGCACTTTTCTGAGGGGCTTGATGCGAGCTTAATGTATTATAAAGCACAGCAATAGATCAACACACACACACATACACTTGCAAAGTTGTTTACACTGCTTGTGTGTATGTGTGTGTGTGTCGAGTCTTGCGTGTGCTTGCGTATGCGTCTCCGGCTTCAATCCGTTTGCTGTGTTTCATCGCATGTCTTGCATGGCCACGTGTAAAATTTTCCCAACTGCAAGTTTATCCAATGACACAACGCAAACGCAACGCATTGATGTGTAAGCAGCGCAACGCAGCGCAGCGCGGCGATTGCCAAAAAGCTTTTTCATATGTAAATTGTGTGTGGCAATTCAGGGTTGAATAGTTTTAGTCGGACGGACTGAGGAGATGCTGCTAGTTGGGGTAGTAGAGTTGTCTTAGCGGTCGATTTGCTCAACTGAAATGAATGAATTAAGTTTTACATTGCCAATCAATTTAGATTGGCTAAGACTTGAACTTAATATAGTTAAGTGAAAAATTTAATATTGTATATTAACTTTAGTTGTAGTCATTGTGCTAAATTCTCTTGACATTTCTCTCTTACTCTTGCTTTCAATGTATTTTCGCCAATAATTTTCTGTCAACCTGTTCCTATTTTTCTCTCAATCTCCCTCTCTCTCGCTTTCACCCTCCTTTTCTATCTATTTCTCCTTTCTTTTTTTCCCCACTCCCTGTCAAACTCTTTCTATGAATTCGCACTCCTCTATATGAGTTTCTCTCGTCTACCAATTTGTTTCTTTTTTTTCCTCCCACTCTGATTGGCTCAGTATTTTTCATTTCTCAAATGAATTCTGGAAAAATGCACTTCAGACATTTTCAGCACTCAAAGCTAATATAATGAATACTCTGCCGTTAAATTAAATTGATCATCTCTAAGCCATGCTACTTATACATGTATGTGATAAAAAGACGATTCATAAGTACAAATATTCTGGTTCCCACTTATCCCTTAATTGATTTGTTTTGCTCATATTTACAATGATTTCTCTTTTCGTTTTTTAGCTAGAAATGCCAATTAAAGCAATGGGCACAAAACAGTTTAAGTGCTAGCAAAAATACCATCTAATCGCTGACACATTCGCCCTTTCAGCTGACGTCAATCAGTTCGTTTCCCATGTTCGACGTGTCAGCAATTTGCATTCTGCAGCCCTGGCGCAGCGCTGGCCATTAATGCGGGCCATGCTTTTTAAAAATTGATGCACTTTGTGCACAATCGCAGCAGTGACAGACAGGCAGCAAACCAGCCAACCAGTTCCAGAAGCGTAGCAGAAAGAGATAAATCGAGGGGCAGAGAGACAGGCAGACAGAAAAAGAGACGTATGAATGAATGGACAGTTAGCCGGCAGACCAGAAGGGTGTGTGCGTACCTGACACATGCACGTCGAGTACGAGCGATGGCTAAACATGGAAATCATTGGCAAGCCAGCCATGTTAACTACTAGCTAACAGCCAAGCACATGTGTACTGCACTTAACACACACATATGCAGGGGCACACACACACACATACAGACACACACTCGTACAGATTCAGTCGAACTACACCCACAACTGTCAGTCAAAAATTGCACTCTGCTGCACATTTTTGCAATTGTAATATGCATTTTAGATCTGATCGCAGCATATCGAATCCCGTAGAAACCCATTTGCCAAGAATGTTTGGCTTTCGAAACGAGAAATGCGCTTGGCAGGCATCCAATATGGAATCTGTGGCCACAAACATTTCAAAACAACTTTGAGTGCTGTAAAGAGCAGCGCTTGACTAAGAGAGACGCTGACCTCGGCTAGGATTGAAATATTTAAGTTTATATGAGTTGATGTCGACTAATATGGGCTGGGTTATTAAACTTTTATAGCTTTGTTATGATGATTGGCTTTTCGTACTCACTTCTACTTTATAACTGTTTATTATTAAGTAGTTTGATTGAGCGGACAAGATATGGCAAAAATATTATGGAATAGGTCGTGCTGTTTATTAATTACTTTATTTTTTACTGTGTGTATCTATCTAGATATCTATCGAACTACATATCTGAATACATACATAGATAGCGACATGCATAGACAGAACGATTGGTAGATAGATAGATAAATAGATTGCCATATAGATGGATAGATGGATAGATAGATAGATACATAGATACATAGATACATAGATACATAGGTACATAGATACATAGATACATAGATACATAGATACATAGATACATAGATACATAGTTACATAGATACATAGATACATAGATATTCATCTTTTCATTTTCCATTTTCATCTTTCAGGCCAGTATAAAAACTCTATTGAGCTGTACTGCTACGTTTGCGGAAATATTTTTACACAAAAATCCATTAAATATTATACTACATTATTTTTCTATTGATATTCTATTTTTGATATTCCTCCCTTATTTTTTCGCTCTCTGTTCTCTTTTTGCTGGGTTCAGCTGGCTGGGTGACTGTATCATTTGCACATTTCTTATCAATTTATGCTGCTGTTGTTGTCGAGCTGCCGTCATAAGCAAATTTTCTATGTCACAACACAAAGTGTTGCCCCCTTTTCAATGTGTGCGTGCATGTCATGTGTGTGTGTGTGTGTGTGTGTGTGTGTGTGTGTGTGGTTTGTGCATAAGTAATTGCATATCATGTCAGCGACATGATGATATTTTTTTTCTGCTCAACCAACTATGAACTGAGAATTATTGTTGTAAGGTCGTTGTGTTTAATGTAATGCCGTTAAATACTGCCTTGACTGCAGCTTGTGGCAAAGCAAGTGGCAAAAACGAGCAGCGCTCTAATAGAAACGCGGCTAATGTGGCGTATGCGTAATTTGTAATTTGCCTCTACTAATTGAATGAGTTTTAGTGACTGGCTCATGTCTTTGCCATGTCTCTGTTGAAAGCATTGGAGTCTTTTGAGAGATACGCTGTAATTGCTAGCATAACTACTTTTCTTTAAGATTAATATGTTTGAGTAATAATATATAGGATGTTCAGAATACGAATGTATAGGTTAGCGTAGTAAATACTGAATATTTCTTATAGCTCTAAATTTGTTATATTTATTTATTTTTTTCCTTATAAAACAGAAATTAGTCTTTGTGTTCTCCTTAAATTTCATTTCTAGTTATTTACTAAAAATCGAACTGGAATCGAAAGCAGCTTACTTTTAATCTCTCTATAGCAAATCTGAAAGCAGAAGGAGAAGTTTTATCTATTTTCATATAAATTGTGTGCTGCAGAAACTTCAATGCAGTTGACATTGATAGAATCCTCTTACTTGATATGAAACTGGCATTAAGAAAAGTTTTCTAAAGTTTTAAATATTTATGTAGGAAGAAAGTCGACTTTTTCATACTTTTCAATATGCTTAAATGAATTTTAGACCAACATTTATGTATATTTGTTTTATACATCACTTATTTGCTATTCTAGGGTCAACTAAAATTTACAAATATTTATTCTTGTTGTATATCACATAAAAAATATAACAAAAATACCTTTTAGCTTATATATCAATTTAAAAATGTATAACAAAACTCCCATTTGCCATCGGAAATAGGATATATTTAAAGAGATTGTGATGGAATCTTGGCTGTTTACATATGCATTTCAGGGAGTCTATTGTTTACTTTGGCTGGCAGCGGGTCTGCACGCAGCTCGGGGAGAATGGACGGTAGGTGTTTGGTGGTTGACGGTTGGGGCTTGGCTACAACAAAACCAATTTGCCAGAAACTAATTAAGGGGTTGTGCGAAGGCGTGAGTGTGTGCGTAGACTGCAATCAATTTGCTAAAAGCCAAGCTGGCTGTTGAACAACTTAATACGAGATAGTAGCATATCTGGTCCACGCACGGGTCAGCAAGCACAATTATATTTCTCCGGCTTTTGATTGTTTTCGTTTTCTATTGGCAATTGAACTTTTAGCCAAAGCTCAACTGCCTCCAACTGTGTGTTTGTTTTTGTTGTTTGTTTGTCTTTTATACATGTTTTGAATTGATTGATTTGATTTGATTGATTTGCTCTCGCTCTCGCTCTCGCTCTTGCTCTGCTCCCATAATAGTTTCGTCCAGCTCTCTGGCACTCTGCCATTGGGTACTTTGACTATTTTTTGCCTGTTTTTATTTCACACACGCTAACAAAAAGCGTGCGCAACAAATCAGTGAAGGTAAAGGGTGTCCGAGTGTGTGTGTGTGTGTGTGTGTGAGTGTTTTTGTCCACCAGCTTTTCTTTTTTATATTTTTCATATACTATATATTGTATGAAAAGTTTTTTAAATGGCAATGCAACTCTTTTTGTTTGCTCGGCTGGCAATTGTTTTTGGCGAATGGTCATCGAATTCTCAATTGCTTTGTGGCATTGCGTGTAAAGTTTTTGCGTGGCTTTGTTCAACTACGAACTGAATAATAAATAGAACCGTTTTCACATAGCCCAGTGCGTATTCCGCAATGCAAATGAATCTGTGGTTAGCAATTAAAACTGAATTTGATAAGTTCGAGCTGCGAGCGCAACAAAAAGTGAATATTTCCACCATTCGCCTGGGAGCTTAACATGTGCTTTTTACACAATTCAACTTAATTGCAAACTGATGAGAATGGCATTCCGATGAGCTGTATAATCCGTATCTTGCTGTTTCAAATATGTTTAATAAATGTGGTTTTTGTGGCGAGCATAAATGTAATTTGGATATAGATATATTGAATGATTCAATAGTTGAACACACTGAACATATTCCCCTGCAGAACTCTATTTATTGAACAGCTCGATCAAACCTCTCTTCTATTTCTTGATCATTCACTTGAATAAAACTCATTGTTTAATCCAATCGTAACATGAATAGATTTTGTGATACGTAAAAACGTATTTCTAAATATTTCCTCTCTCAATAAATTCAAGTCTCTCACTCACAATGCCTAATGGACCTTCTCGATTCCTGCTAAGTTTCTTCTTCTTCACAGCTCAATCTGAGAATTCCAAGAATTGGCCTAAGCCTTCTCCCATCATCTAAGCTCTATATCTTTGTATATTGTAGCAACGAAACCTTTTATGTTTAATTCGCTTGGCTGGGAAGCGTATTACGCATTGTTATGGCCAAAGTTCGACGAATTGATGACCCGAACTGGGAGACTGAGGCAATTGAGTCTCTGCTGTGTACGTGTTGAAAGTTTGATTGAAATGGCATTGCTCTTGGCCCACACAACTGAGACGGGGCACTGGACACTGGACACTGGACGGGGGTCATAAAAACTAAAATGGCAATACAGTTCGAATCTAATCCAGTCGCAGTCGATTGCTTTTGGCCACATTGTTGGCCAGTCTGGCGCCCAGCGACTGCAGTTGCGTAACAGACGCTGGCATCACAATAAACTCGCAATTGTTTATGGAGCTGTCTCTGATTGTGGCCCCTCGATTATATGTTTATTTTGATTGCTGCAAATCTAGCGTAAAAGTCAGCTAAGCTACAATTGAAGCTTTCATTTTCTCGTTTCATTTTCCATTTGCTTGTTGTTCCATGAGTAAATGCAATGAAATCAAATGCAGTTCGTGCAGAGAGGCGCAAATCTACTTGCTACGAATTCATTGAGAGTGCCCTGAAATGCTCTTTTCGCCTTCTCATTCCCAGCGTGATGTCTGCCTCATCAATACGAGGACCAAAACAGCTGCAGCAGCTGCCAGAGTCAGAGCCAGCCACTGGAACTGGCAGCTCCGACACTCGACATATTTGTCACAGCTCCACAATTCCCCAAATGATGGTCGAGCTGTTGCTAACTGAAAGTGGAAAATGGAGCTGTATCAGAGAACGAGCTACAGCAGCAACAGCAGCAGCAGCAACAGCAGCAGCAGCTGACTAAGAAGTCCCGCTACGTGCTGGGCGTGGCACTCATTTCTCTGGCTTTGCCAAAAGTTACTTGCTCGCATTTATTACATGCAATTTGCTGCCAGTTTCTGCCACCTTTCAGCAAGCCAAAGTAAACGTGTTGTGCTCTGCCCTGCTGGGCCACAGAGAGATGCTGCTGCCGTCTAAAAACTCAACTACTTTTTGAATGGCTGAGGAGGAGCAACAACTTAAAGGCATGCTTTTAATACCCATTTCGTGAAATTAATAGAGTATATTAGTTTTGAGTAATGTGCCTTTTACGTGTTGGAATTAAAGCGAATAAAGAAATGATTGAGAATATGATGTATAAATTTTCTTAACTTGTTTGCATAATATAATTGTGAAATATAATTATAAATATAAATACGAATTCAGTGCATCATAATACTAGGAAATAGGCAGCAGGAGGCATGACAGAAGCGATCAAATATATATATTTCTGATCAGAATGATTCCGTTCATGCCTCTCTGTATATATGTATGTATGTATATCTGTCAGTCTGTTTGTCTACTGTCCATCAATTCGTTTGAATTCAGCTATTTTGTAGGCAATTGCAATTTTAAATTTATATTCCTGCTTACTTTATGCAATTTGAATATATTATTATAATTTTTTGTTCAATCAAACATTCCAATCAAGCTATCTCATTAACCTCAATATAAATTTATAGCTCGAGCTCTTCTTTGTACCGTTATATTTTGAGTTATTCCAGTTTAAGAATTTTATCAGTTGTAGTAGTTATGGAATTTTTATATTGGAATGAATCAATGTTAAAGTTTATGTTAGTGTTTCTCCTCCGAATATAAAATACTAGATGCATTTACTCATACCATAGATGGACTATTAAAATAAGAGTTAGTCAACAATTATGCACTGCAGCTGCTGCGTCGACTGCGCAGCAAGCAGAGAAACTTTTTCGCAAGGCAAAGGGTATCTACTATTCAGGCATGGCCAACTAGAGCGCCCTGACCTATTTTGTTTTCTTATCATCTATATTCAAACGAAGCATCAGTTGAGCAGGTAAAATAATATTGCTTTCTTTTATTATTCATATATATATATATTTCTGCATATCTTATGAAGTTATGTTAAAAAAAAGTTTAAAAAAACAAAAAAAAAAAATTTCATTTAACTTCAACTAGTTTCTCTTAAGCAGTGAAAAATATTATAAAATATTTGGTGGACTTTTGTAAATAGATAAATTTGCAAGATTTTCATTTACGACTTTTATGTGAATTTCTTTTTTTCCTTTCACATTCTATGGGATATTTAAGGCCAACATATATTTCTATTTCTGCTGTATCCAATTACATTTCTCTAGTGATTCCTCTGCACCGCCCCAAGTTTGGCAGTTGGCTGACTGACTACAGCGACAGTAATGTTTATAATAATATATAATATATATGCATGTATACAGTTTCATAAAGTCCACTTGTTGTTTTTTGTCGCGCTGACCTCGCCGGGCCCCGGCAAAGTCAATATATCTTACGATCTGTGACAGCTGTCACACGTGATTAGTTTTATGTTATTGCGCTGGCCGCTGTCACAGCTATCTGACAATTGATTAAGTGCTAAAGCCGAGTCGGGAATTAGCCATCGCAGTCTATCGCCGTTCCAACTACAGCGAATTCGTGGAAGTCTTTCACTAGATACTGTATCTAACAATTCATTAGATTATCGCTGATATACGCTCCTTTCAGCAGAATATTTATTTGGAGCGCTAGAGCGCTGCAAATGTGTGCTCGATACGGGATTTATCTATAGTATTTTAACAGCCATATTTCGTAGTTTGCCAAAGCATATAAATCATATTTGGCAGCGACTTGACGCGTGAGAAATGCGCAGCCAGGCATCGGCTACAAGGTCTGCGGTTGAGGTTTCAACTCTGCTCTCTGCTTGTTGATTCGGGGTTTTCGGGTTCCACTTCACGCATATTGTTCTCTCTTGTGCAGCTGTGTGTGCTGCGCCGTGCTGCGCTGTCTGAATTAGCATATATCCGCCGCAGCATATAACACAGCTCGCAAATCACTCGGCAGTGCGAGTTGCCCCCGGCCAGGCCACCAAACAATTTGTATGCGACAAATGCAAATGTGCAGCCATATTACACAATCATTGCAGCAGCAGTAGCAGCAGCAGGAATTGCTGTTTATTGTCCTGCCAAGTGTCCACTGGCAACTGCCAGCTGCCAGCTGCCAGCTGCTTAGAGTGAAAGAAATGCTTGACATAGATTAGATCCAGTTTGCATTCATGGCAAAATGTTTTGTAGGAAATCACCATACAATCGAAGCGCTGAGACTTTTTCATATGTAGGTCAAACGATCTACAAAAAAAATAAATAAATGAAAATGCAACTCACCTGGGAAATGCATATAATTAAGTGATTAAAAATGTTTAAACTTTCCCAAATATTTGCTCATAACTCAACCCTTAATATCTGTGATCTGTTTCGTAAATATACAGAAATTCCCTATACTTTTGCCTCTGATAAGTTGCATTGGGGAACTGCCTGATAGCAGCAGCTCCCGCAGTTCAATAGACTCATTCAGGTGCTACGCAAGCCATTCATAGAATTCCTGGTACACGCGCTATGCCCCAGAGGCATAAATATATATCAATGCGCATATATATATATATATATATATATATATATTCAAAAATATTTTTGTTTGATTTTCAGTACTCTACGTTTTTTTTCTTGGTTTGTGAGGGGTCGCCCCCCGCTCATTTGGTACATCTGTGTGGCCCAAACAACTGGCTGTATATTTAGCGTAATGTTTTCGCTGCTTTCATTTGTTTAAATGGGCCGGCTGTCTTTATTCTTTTGCTTTTCGTTTTTCTTTTTCATCTCCGACAGTTGAGAGAAGCAGAAAAAAAAGAAAAAAAGAAGCAAAATAGAAAAGTCCATAAATAACTGCTTCGATTTTTGGCTATAAGTTTTCGGCATTGGGCCAGCACGAAGTAGTGTCGACAACTTTATGAGCTATGCAGATTGTTGTTGTTGCTGTTGTTGTTGCTATTGCTGGGAAAATCGTGTCTGATGGCTTCGCTTCAAGTGAGTCGAGGCAATCATCGAGTTTGGGCCGCCAGCAGCTAAATTTTTGATAAATTCCATAAATATTGACAATGTGCGTGCCAAATGGAAAATAAATCATAGCCGTTTTTCGCTTTTCTTCAGTATTTATTTACATGCCGGAAGAACAACCAACAACAGCAACGACAACAACAACAACAACAACAACAGTGAGCAACAATTGCTGTGCGTGTCTTCCCATTGGCAGCGGCATCCAACATCGATGAACGTCATCGACAGCTCGTTCTGGCTTTTTTTTCCCCTTATTTCTTTTTCGGTGTGTGGGCGTGTTTTTCATTTTTTTGTATACCGAGTTCTACTACTTGAGTGCTGGACTACTTGTTATTCTAATATGAATATTGAAATGAATTTTGCTTTTGGCATAGCAACAATTTGTGCTCTCCATTCAATCATTTTGCTTCCCATTTGTTGGAATTTGTTGTTGGCTTTTTAATCTGTGTGCAGTCCACGGCTTGAGTGAGTCCTTGCAGGCTATGGCTGTGATAGCTAGAGATAAATGCCTTTAGTTTGTAGCTCTCTACTTGAGTCTCTCTCTGCACATCAAGTAAATTACTCGCTTATTAACTGAGCGAGCATTGAAAGCAGCTCGGAAGGTCACATGCTCAATCAATAAAATGCTTATACACAAAAGTATGGATTTTAAGTATACTGAATCCCTTTCAAAAGACACTTAAATAGAATTGAATGAAATGAAAAAAAAAAAAAACCTTTCTCACATAGCTCTGCCGCAATTGGTGATCTCTGTCTTCTTTGGTGAATATTAATGTAATTAGCTTATTTATTTAAGAGGCAAATATTTGTCAAAATACTCAAGAACAACAGTTCAAGTTTAATATATATATTTTTTTTAATGGTAGCAATAACTGTAAATCAATTCGAAGCCGTGTTTACCTAATATACATTATATATATATGTCTTTAATTAGACTGTGACTATTTTGACCAGCCGTACTTCAGCAGCTGCTTAAGTTATTGATAATCTTTTTCTGTTTATGTATTCATTTAGACTTGCTATTTAAATATTTTAAACAGGTTTGTTTTCTTTTATTTTATTTTTATTTTTTCAAATTTTTGTTTGTTTTGTTTTTCTATTTAAAAATTGTTTATGTTTCTATAAGCATTTTTTATATATTTCTTTTTTTAATTTTTATTTTATATATTATATTTTTATTTTTTATTTTATTTTTATATTTGTTTTTGCATACGAATTTTTTTTTTTACTGCTTTGGTTTTTATTTTTCTGTTTGCATAGGCATATTTTATATTTATTTTATTTTATTTTTTAAATAATATTTTGTTAATACCTTTATACAATACAAAATATGCTTTCATACAATACAAAATATACAATATAAAAATATATTTTTGTTTTTGCAGAAGTATTCGTTCTTATTTAAGTTTGCTTCAAAATCCTAATTCATAGAAAAATGAAACTATCACAGTAGAAGAGACATGTCTGTGTGCATTTTCCTTTCATATAGCTACTGTAAATAATTAAGAAATGGTGAATAAATTCATGTATATTATCTTGGCTATATGATATGGTTGTTCAGATACAAGGAGATATAAAGTCCTACTCAATGGCACCGATGCAACTGGTGAACAAAGCAATAAAACATAAATTTATCGAATTTATTCATTTTGATTTTATTGCCATTTCCTATCACATGCCTATAATGTTAACGGCTTGTGGAATTACATAGAAAAAGTCGACAGATCTCTCTCCACGAGGCGACTCTGAATAACTTTTTATATCATCCAGGTTATTTGATACGGTTGTCACGACAAATTGTCTTAATTTTAAAGTACCCGACCTTTCGACACACACACACACACACGCACACATACACAAGTGCTCTTTAATTTGGTTAACTCGCTTGTGGGGTTTCCCAGCTCGACAGTGCAAAGTTATATAATTTGGCTTCCTTATTATGAGGACGCTGCGTAAAAAGTTCCGGCATAATTTGCGGGGCCTTGCTCAGCACTTGGCCCCATTTTGCGCACACATCAGTCATGTGAGTGCCGAAATTGGCAATGCGGTCGTCACTCGGGCGCTTCGGCTGCGGCGCTGCCTGACAGCATCGCAAGTAATTCCGCAAGGCGCTCCTTGGTGTGGTGCACGCATAAGTTTTCGCATTTCGCCATAAGCCTTGCCAGGCAATGAGCCCGGCCATGTTGCCGAAATTTCCAGCTGAAAGCCAGCTCAAAATTCATGCGAATCATGCGTGTGAGGAGCGCCCACACACAAAGCAAATTAGTTACGCCTAATTTGCAGGGCATTGTAGACAACAATCGAGCTGCTTATTGACTTTCTTTCTGACTTGTTCGATACAGTTCAAATGCCAGGCAATATTTTGATACGTATGCATACATATACATATATGGATAATGTTTGGAGACAGCTCTCCCTCTCTCCCATTCCCACTACCTCTCTCTCTCTCTCTCTCTCAGCGCTTTGCCCCTCTTGGCTTTGTCAATTGATTCTCAGGGCGCACTTGACGTTTCAACTGCGGCATAATGGGGCGTATACGCGATGAAATTAAATTAAAGACGCTACGCAAATGTCGACACACACACACACACATACACCAGCGAGAGGTCCACACAAAAGGATAAGGCAACTGCCTGGAGAAAAGAAGCCAAAGCCATTTAGCATTCGCATTATAAGTAGAGAGTAAGAATATTATATGCTGCTAAAGGAAATGGGCGAGGCCGGATGAAATGGCCTGGGCTGCTTTATTGCTGCGTTTTAAATATATATAACCCCAGTGCCGACTGCAGCCAGCCAGAACCAGAGCGAGAGCCAGAGCGAGAGTACAAGCGAACAATGAGCGATAATTTATATGCCTTGAATTAATTTAGTTCACGGCAACAAAACTTATCACCTGCTGGAACAAGGCCCACGACACGCACACAGCGAGACAGAGAATGAGAGCGAGAGAGAGAGAGAGAGAGAGTGAATGAGGGAGTGAGATCTGGAGCTAACTTATGCGTATCGTTTGTAGCTGTGGCATCCGAGTGCAACTCTCATTGGTGTAGTTGCAATATTTAGCTGAAATATGCTACACTTTAACATTTTACGACACAGCCGGAAAGGCTGCTTGAGCAGAGTGAACTGCCCCGCCACGGCTGAGACAACAGCCAGAGCTGACTGTATAATTTAATAAGGTTTGGCAAATGTATTGCCAGGAGCAGGGCAAACACAGCTTGTTACCTGCCTGCCGGCCTATCTACCCGCCTGCCGTCCTGCTATTGTTGCACGTTTTGTAGTTTTCGACAGGTGGGCTGTGCCATATAATTTCATTATACACTGGCAAAGGGTATCATGGCTGCGATGCGGGACTTGAATTTGATTATAGGGCAGGAATGGAGCTAGAGCTTCGTTATTATGGCCCATATTCCATAATAACTAGGGTTAAGTTCCAGCTAGAATGTTTAATTGTAATCATTGAATGTTAAATTCCATTGAAATTGTAATTTTACTTAAATAAATTAAAAATATATATGTAAAAATATATAAAAAAATATTTTAAAAAATATTCATAATAAATTTGTAATTTAAATGAATTATTATGTTATTAATGTAAATCTCTATTATCAAATAAAGCCCTAATACTTGGACATTGACTCATATTTCATAATAACTAAGCATTGGTTCCTCCCTGATTTTTAGTTCAGTGTAAAATTAAATTAAAACTGTAATAAATTCAATTGTAATAAATACATAAATTTAAAAATAGAAATATTTATAAAATTAAAAAGTAAAATTCATATATATAAAAATTAGATTTAAATTTATGTATATAATTAAATTTTAATTTTAAATTAATTTGTTGCCATTAATCAATTATTGCGTGGAATATTTCTAATATATATGCTTTGATTTTTATATGACCTTTATTAAAATTTCTTCTACATTGTTATATTTTTAATTTTTAATAAATTATTTTTTTTTTTTAATAATTTAGTATACCAAATTAAATAATTATTTATATATACATATTGTATCTTTCATTTATTTTGTAAATAAACTTTTGCAAAGGAATAATATCTACTTTTGTTGCTTATAGTGCAACTGATGACCGAGAATGTAATAAAAAAATAAAAACCAATTTATTATAGCTCTAAAAAATAGAAACTATTCAGGACTTGCAGAGAATACAAGAGCTGCACTATCCTAACGATATATAAATTTTCAGCAATGCAATTTAGAGCAACAAATTTTGGACAACAAATTGCAATTACTTAGCGTATACGCAATTCGTATGCCAATTTTTTTTGTAATATATTTTATTTCGCACTTGTGCTGTTTAAATTGAAGCTAAAGTGCTTGCCGGACGTTCCGTGCGTAGACTTCTGCGTATATCGGAAGCTATATCATTTGTGCGGCTAATGCAATACTTTTGTGGCTTATAAATTACTTAGTAGCGTTTGAGTGCTGAAATGTTTTGTCGGTTAGTTTGGTGTTGGCATTTGACTTCCCAGGTCTGCTTCATAAATTTCAATTTATCTTTAACTGCCCCACACACTGCCACTCCCTCCCTCTCACACTCCCTTCAGTCAGCTGCCTCTGCCACTCTCTCTCCTCTCTCTTTCGCTCTATTTATTTGCAGATGTTGACAAGTAACATTCAGCCTGGGGCTGGGTTGGCTCAGCTCACTAGGCACACTTTAGTTCGCACCGCCCCTCCCCCCGCCCATCTCCGGCAAAGTGACCTTAATGGAATGCGTGAGAGGCGAGTGCAAAAGAAGGTTACACAGAGTTTAAAAGGCTCTTTCTGGCCCCGCCCCTCTTCCGCCTCTGCCTGATGCTCAGAGTAGTGCAACAGTTTATGACAGACCTTTTGTTGCCTCGTCCTGCTGCTCAGGGCCAGTCGAGGAATTTCGCCCCCAGCAGCTGACAGAGAAGAGAAACGAACTAGAATTCTGCTGGAGGTGTAAAATCATCGAATGCTTGGGAGATTATCAGAAATTTTATTTCAACTTTTTTGCGCTCTCTTTGATTTATAGATTTAGTTTTTAGATTTTTAAGAAATTTAATTAAAGGGGGATTTCCATCGTTCAGCTTAAAGGCGAACAATGGCAGCGAGGCAACAGGAACTTAATCAATTTGGCTATCATTACACCATCCAACGAAGCATAGTTTTTGTTATGGCGTTAACTCCTCTTTTCTGCATGCCGCATTGTTCTATTCAAGAAGTTTTCATTTAAGTTGGATCCGCCCAGTTTTTCCACTTTGCCATTTCACCTGCGGGCCTGGGGCCACTGGGCTGGGCTGGGCTGGGCTGGTCTGGTCTGGCCTGGAAATGCTTGAAACAAGTGCATGAAAAGTTCAACACTAGACAACAAGCAAAACGAAAAAGAAATAAAAAGCTGTGAAGGTGAAAGAAAAAAGTTGTACTCATTAGCTTGCGGCTGCCTAAAGGATGCCTGCAGCTCTCTCGGCTCCATGTGCCGCTTATGCGTGAGCTACTCTCAACAGCAGCCAGAGGCAGAGGCGGGCGCTTAATCTGGAAACCCAAGCCAGCAACGGAAAACTTTTTCTAACCCACTCAGACCCTCGAGATGTCGTTTGCGGTCGTCGTGTGCGTCCGACGCTCAGTCAAAAAGTGTCTGCATGCACTGAAAGCGAAAACTGATGGCGCACCCAGCCAGAGCTAGATCCAAACTTGGAACCAGCAGCAAACACCATCAAAACGAGCCACCCCCATCTACGAATTGCCATGCCCCAAGAAAGCCCCGGCCAACCTAGCCGCACTTGCCAGTCGAGCTGAGTGCAATTCACATGCATAGTTTTTCGAGTGCAATTAAGTGAAATTCGTATTAGTTGTGTGTGAGAATGTGAAAAGATGTGGGATGCTCGATGCTCGATGCTCGAGAGCTGGTGAGAAACATGTGCCATGTGCAGCGAAAAGTATTAGCTAAAGGACGACGACACGACACGACACGACACGACACGACACGACGCGATGGCTGGCAATAGCACAAAAACAAACTTGGACACGTTGCAGACCAGCCAACAAAGCCAGCGTAAGCCGCTGTGTCTGTGTGTGTGTGTGTGTGTGGCGCCATCTACAGTTCGTACTCGAAAAGTTGTCGCTAGCTGCTCAGATGTGGCTAACATGTAACACGCGCTCGCATACAAAGCATGTCATTAAAAGTTCTCCCTCCCGCTCAAACACTTGAGCTCACCCACACAAACACAAACACACACACACAGAACAAGCCGAGAACAACTAATTCTTAAGCAATAACTTTTTAGTTTGCTGTTAGCGTTTTGTCGCCCAAAATGGCCAAATGGCAGGCAAACAGCAGTCGCCTTGAAAAGTTATTGGCTTACAGGTAATTACTGCGACAACTTTATGGAATATTGTCTGGCCAAGATTTATATTTGTAAAATAAATCTGCTTAAGTATTTAAGCACTGCATTTTAAATATATTTAAAAAAAAAACTATTAATTGTTATTTTGTATTTTGATTTTTTGTAATGATTTTTAATTATCATTTATTAATATATTTATTTTTATTTGACACGAATTTTATTTTAGAAATTTATTTTTTCATATATATATATATTATATATATATATATATTATTTTTTATAGTTTTATTTTATATATAAATAATTTAAATATTTATTTTGGAGAGATTTTATTATTTATTTATTAAAAATATTTGAAATATTTTAAAATTATTATTCGTAGATTTATAAAATTACTTATGTAAATTTATATATTTTATATATATCTCCTAGACCTCGAATTCATTTGCTAATTAATCATGAATAGTATTATTGCTGATTATTTTTGTGTATATATTTTTTGAATTATAAGTAATTTGTCAATTATTTAAAAAAATCGATTTATGATGATATTGTCTTCCTTATATTTTATTATAATTTTTTTTTATATATAGCACAACTATAGTGTATTATACTTATACAAATAGTTATTTTTATTAACGTTAATTAATTTAAAAAAAAAATCAAATCAATATTTCAAATATTAAAATTATTTTTATTTATTTATTTATTTATTTATTTATTTTTTTTTATTTCAAATATAAATATTATATATTCTCAAAATTCAGGCAGCCACCTAAGCCTTCTTTTGAATCAAAACCTTGAGCCGAATAAAATTTGATAACTAATCTGGTAACTGGGCAATTTAAGGCTTAAGAGCCGCTGTAAAATCTTAAATTCTGCCGAAATCAGCTTATTTGGTCTCAAAGGTCCTTCTACGGAAGGGCTTCTATTTACAGTGCTGTGAAGCTAGCTTGAATGGAATTCTTATAAAATAAATCCACGCAGCCTTCGTGATTGTTATTTCATATACCATTGGCCAAAAATGTCCATCAAGTTGGCCAAAAGCAGGCTGCCTCCAATAAATATTTACTTTAAGGAATACACATACACACACACACAATCTTACACACACACACAGAGAGACATTCGCACACTCACAATAAGGCTGACCAGAGCTGAGGATGCCACAGCGAAGACACAATTACATGAAATTATGTTTGCACAACCGAGTTGGGTCGCTGTCAGTGCGGGCCGTGGCCCAAGTTGTGGCACTGTATCCAATTCCATTAAAATCAATTTGTCTATTTATTTTGCCGATAATCTGGTGGAGCGCTTGGCTGTAAAATTTCGCACCGCAAATGGCCCCAGCGCTGGGAATTGTGCAGGGCCGGACATGAAGGTGGCTCTGCACCTCAAAAGCCTCTAATATGTCAACATCAGGCGAATGGCAGGACAAGTCCAAACAGGACAGTGTACAGCACAGGACAGCGCACCGCAGACAGCCCCGCACCGCACAGGACAGCTAAACCGTTATAATTTGACCAATGTTTCGCCAGCGCCCGCCACCCCACCAGCCGCAATGTCGATTTATTACGGCCGGAACGTTTTGCGTTGAAGTTGAAGTCCAACGTGTTCTTGCCTTGCCGTCAATCAGCAGACAGCATTTGGGGCACAGCACAGTGGATATGATCAGATCCAAATTGCCTTGGTCGCCCTCAATGATGTATGTAAATATATTAATATAACTACATACTCACCCCAAGAGCTGCGGAGTTGCAGACAAAGCGACTTCAGCACTGAAAGAGAACGAAAGATGGGAAAATGATTATTAAGAGGCGAAACTGAGAGATATGCAAAGAATTTAAAGAGCTAAGCTTAGGAAAAGGCCACAATTTCAATGTGAAAACAACTGAACAGCTCAATTGACTTTCTGAGAATCACGTCGAAACGCCTTTGATATAGAACAAAGCAGCGAGAAGTTAACTTGATCTGTCTAGCGGGCAGAGAGAGATAGATAGAGAGAGAAGGAGATACAGAGAGAGTTAGGTAGACAGTATTTGATGACACAGACTAGTTGGATTTAGTCGAATGTCTAGACTTTTTTAAGGGGATTTGATAAAGTTAGCTCCCTTCAGATTTTTTATGAATTCCAGCTAGACATATTAAATCGAAATTTGATATGTATAAGAAGAATCAAATTTATATATATATTTTTTTTTAAAATTATTTTTTATATACCCTGCATCTATTTAAAGGCTTAAGGTTTTACTGTAAGCAAAAAAATATCTTTGAAAAACGCTCAAAAGGAAACCTCTTAATTGCTAACTGCTTAGGATTTTTTTTTAACTTTATATAAAATATATTTTATAGTAGTATCGTATAATAGATAAATATCTAAAACTTTGTCTTCTCAAGTTTGGTTTTCTCAATGCTTGCAAAGACCTAGACCTGCTGCATTCTCACACAAATTCAATGAAATTTTCATTGACCCAGTCTCTCTGAGGCACTCAACTTTGAGCATTATTTCTTCATATGGCAGTGCATGCATATGCAGTGTCGCATGCTGACAGCCATTCAGGTGACTTGTTACGGCTTTTACGACACTATTAACATCATGGTGCTTGAGATTTATGGATATAGTTCAATAGGCGTTGCAGCTCCTGTTCTCTGGAGCCATTTATCTCTGGCCTGTTTGTGTTTTAATAGTATTTTTATGGTCAGCCATAAAAGTGGCAAGGCCGACTAGTAGGCAGCCAGGCAGGCAAGTGATAGTCGACCTCAAAGTAGACTAGCAAAAAACAAGTCGAAGAAGGCGGGAAAGAGGCAGAAAAACAACAAAGAGGCCATTAACTGGCAGTCAAACGAAAATGAGCAAAAGGCCAAACAACAGCTGCTTTGTTGATTTTGACATATGAGAATGATAATGTTAGCTGACCTTAATTGTGCCCGACTTATTGATATACTCTCTAAGCCCGGCTATGAACGTCAGCGCAATACGTTTGACTGATGAAAGCCGCATTTGATGTTTGATTAAATTGATTTTCGGTCTTGTCTGATGCATAAATAATATAATATAATGCTGGAATTATTTAAGCAACAAATAGATATTTCAATTAATAAAATATGAAAAAAATAAAACAATAATAAAAAAATAAAATTAAATAAAATTAAAAAAATGTTTTAAAAGCATAAAATTGTTGTAGAAACTCTCAGCATCAAGTATCAAAAATAATAATAAAATTAATTTATAATTAAGCATCTCTTACAGGGCATGTTTAAAGGTTTTTGCTTAGTTTTTTTTTGCTCTCTTTTAGTATTTCGAGCTCTTTGTTTAATGGGCTAAATGCGTTCGCTCACTTAGCAGCGTGTTGTGCTTGTTGCTCATTTCTGTGGGCCCAGTCCAGCTCTCACTGCGGTACATCAATCAAATGCCTCCACAGCACTTAGCCGCCGCAGGAGTCGGCTGGTGGGCAGCATCTGGATGTTGTTGCTATTGGGCTTCTGCTTCAGTGCTTCAGTGTGCTGAGTTGACAGTTTTCTCTTTGGGCTCGCTTTTTTTTTTCATTTTTATTTCTATGCCCGCCTGTAACGCGGTCACTTGATGCGCAAATAATTGAAATTAATAAATTGAATTTAATTGAAAAGCGCTGGACAACTTGAGCACTTAAAGGCAGCCGCTGGCCCCACCCGAGCACTCCAGACTCAATGAGTTGTGCTCTCAGGCTTTGCTTTAACTTGCTCGCAGAGGAAATGAAGCAGCCACAGCTTGGCACAGCTGTCTGGCGCTACCTCAGCTGCTGCTGGCGCTACCGCTGCCTTTCAATTTCAATTTCCGCTGCACTTTGCATAAATCTCTTATCGCTCGAAAGATGGCAACAACTTTTCGTTGGAGGGGAGCTGCTTTTTTGGCAGCGCCGTTTTTGGACCAACATTTTGTGCAAACAGGGCGACGCTCTGCGCAAGTTAATCGTCAGCTGTGCGCCATTCACTGAGCACGAAGACCATTTGAATCACAATACGCCTGGCTGCAGCTGCAGGTTGAATGGTGTAAATCTATGCAGCTGCCCGACTGCCAACTGCCAACTGCCAACTGCCAGCTGCCAGCTGCATTCGCTGTGGGAAGGCAGCGCACTGTTTTCCAGTTTCTTTTCATTACTTTTCCTGCAAAATTATGCGACTAAACAAGAGGCGACAACAGCAACAACAATAACTCGATGGCTAACCAGCTGCTCGACTCAATGGCCAACATGGCGTATACGTAGTTTTTGCTTCAACAAACTTTCTAAGCCAAAAACTGTTCTGTTCAAATTTAATTTATGCACTGGCAAACACACACGAAAAAAGGAAAGTAAATGTAAATAGACATAGGGAGAGTGAGAGAGAGAGAGAGCAGCAACTCGAGTGTAAACCACAAACTGTACAACATGGCGTATACATAATGTGAGTGTGAGTGTGCGAGTGTGTGCGTGTGTGTGAGTGTGTTTGGCATTTATGAAAAGTTACTTTTTGGCCTGATTAGATCATGTGCACGAACCACTGCTCGAGTCATTGACTTTGCAGCATTTAAGCCAAAACATTTTGCTCCTATGTGTATTTATCTCAATATTTCACTGCCTGACGATGATAAATTCGCTCTTTTTTGGCCAACAACGAGCTGAACAATTAGGCTAAGCTATCAATCAAGCTATTAAAATCACTTGGCAAAGTGAGATTTCAAAAGCCAGTTGATTTGCAGCGCTTCCCAATATGCCTAGAAACGAAAAATCAATTAGGTAAGTGGAGCTCGGACACCAATATGGACTTTTAGCTAATTGAGCTCAAGTTTGAAAAGAAAAAAAAATATATATAAAATAATAAATAATAAATAAATAAATAATAATAAATAGAAAGAGACATCTGCAGAGAGCTGCTGTCGCAAATATTGATTGCTTTTCGTATATCTATATGTGTATAGCAGAGCACAGACACACACACACACACTGTTTAGTCTACTATCGTCATTATTAGTGATTCAATCGATTTAGCAGCGAGAACCCATCGCATTTTTTTTATTAAGAAAATCAATATACAGTCAGGTCCCTCGCTCTCTCAAAAATCGCAATAATTAAATACATGTCAATCAAGCAGTATTAAAAATATGGCCCTGCTGTGCCCTTCAAAAAAAGTAAAATTTAAAATCAAAATTCAATTTATATTCTAGATAAATTTTAATTTCAATTATAATCGAAAAAATTCGCTATGTTTATTTTGATGAGTTTGCTGTTTCGTATTACATTTTTTCTGCAAAAACAAATTTGTTTTCGAAGCCTTTTATAATGCCTAATGCAAAATCTACGACTGCCAAATTGGATCCTTTGTCATTTTGAACTTTGGGGACTCCACTGTACTTCAATGTTTGTTGGCCTTGAAGTAATTTCTACCCTACTCTACCCTATAATGTGCTATTCTCTTTGCGATAAACTCTTTAAATTTCTTTAAAAATATTTGTGTAAGTGACGAAATTTGTTTAATTTTTATTTCATCTACAGCATAAAAATAATCTAGCTAATATTACTTTCCAACTACTTTTTTAAGCAGTGTTGTTTCAATTAACGTTATCGTTAACGTGGAATATTTATTGTTATCATTGCTTTTATCAGGAATATGAATAAATAATATTCAAACTTAAATATGTATAATTTTAGTTCTATTGAAAAAGCCTATACTGTCAGATAGACATTTCTTCATCGACTCAACATGAGCTGAGTGACGCATGTCGACAATCGAAGCAAGAATATATATGCTATTAAAAGCTTCTACTGCTGCTGCTGCTACTGCCTATGCCTAATCAATAATACACAAGTTCCTTCCGAACATTATACTCTGCATTCCCAATTCAATTTTCCGTTTCCGGTAAGGCCTTTGATAGTCTGTAACAAGGGTATATATAAAAATCTATATATATTTATGAAAAATAAATAAAATTACATATAATATATTTAGCAAATTTTCTTTTATATTTCAAATTGAAAAGAGCTTGGCTTATCGTTTATTTTGGTCTCTCGGATATTTAACAGTCCATTAGCTCGCATTGTTTAATAGCCCATAATAGATTGGTGTTGCAAGGATATATCAAAACCGAACAGAAATTCGTTCATTTCTCTTTATTTATTTATTTATTTTTTTTGGTCTGACACTTGACAGCTCATGAGCTGCTGCAGGCTGAATAAGGAATAAAACATTATCGTCAGACGCTGCGGGTCGAGCTGTCAGCAGCTCTCGATGCCTTAATTATAACACTTTGCAAAAGAAGAAAAAACCTTTTTAGGTTTTATATTTTTACACTTTATTAAACGCTTCACGTGCCGAGGCAGCCGAGCATAGACGATTGAAGATTGAGGCTACGACAGACGCCCCATCTTGTCAGGCGCTGAGACGCAAGTGATTTATTAGTTGGTCTCACCTGTCGTTGGGTTTCGCTTTCGCTTTTGAGAAATTGGATGCACATAAGCAATTGATGGCCTGAACTTTATCATAATGCCAGCCAGTTGTACACGTTAGCATGTATATTATGATTATTTGTGTGCGTGTGTGTGTGCATGTGTGTGCTAGAGGCTTACTGAAAGCAGTTAGTCAACGTGGCTTACGTGAAAATCGCTTTCCACACAGACACAAAGTTTCGCTCGCCCGGAAGCTGGGTAAAGTTTACACCAAAAAATTCCGAATTGGCGGTTATTTTTAGATAAGACCCACAGCTGACTAACTGCCTAAAAGGCGGCCAAAGCCTAAGCCTGAAAGCCAAATCAAATAAGCAAATAAGTGTGCATGTGTCGTCGGCTCATAACTTCCAGCTCCCGCAGCCACTGCAAACCGTAAACTGGAAACTTTATCAAACTTTCAAGTGGATATGTATTCCAGCACACACACACACATACATTATTGTGCCATCAAGGTATTGCATAGATACTCTTCTTCTTCTCCTTTTTTTGCGGACAATTCACATAGTTGTTATCATCAATGTCACTTGGCCCAAAGTTGGTAATTAAAAAAGTTGCCTAGCAGCCTACTTGACGAGCGAAACGCTTAAGTCGGCATAAGTCTGCACTTTGGGCTAATTAACTGTGCTGCAGCCTAGCCTAGGCCTAGAGTGTATGTCGCAGCTATCTGTAGCTGAAATACCATAAAGGTGCTCAACGCAAGCGTATCAAAGGGCCAGTGGACTGCTCGAGTGCTGACTAAATAGTCAACTGAGTGTTTGTTTGCCTGGCAATTACACGAGCACTTGCCAAGAGTGGCTGGCTCTTGGCCTGAGGCCTTTGCTCAAATACGTATATAGAATATAGAGTATATATGTATATATATGTCTGCTTATTTATGTACGCAATGAATTTGTTAACAGGCGTAAATTGGTATATATTTCGTTTCGTTTCGTTTCGTTACATTTGTGTTTGTTTGCCTAAGCAATTAAGTTGAAGGCTTATAAAGTATTGCATACTTCGCGGCGTTGCCCAACACTGTTGACATAAAATATGCGCGCTATTTGGCAATTTGGCCTGGCCTGGTCTGGTCTGGGCACGCGGCGCATTTACAGCGCCAGCCGAAGGTAAAATCTGGGTATAGAGGTAGACACGCATGACTGCACTGGGACAGCGTTGCGCTCTCACTCTGTGAGTGTGTGTGTGTGTGTGTATGTGTGTGTGTGTGCTGGGACAATTTTTGGTTTGGCGTCTTTTGAACTCATAAAAACATGAGCGAAAAACCTTTTCAAGTGTGTCGCATAAAAATGATGTTTTTCACTTTTCGTACGTAATGTCACTTTACCGAAAATATAACGACAACAGCAACAGCAGCAAACCAACTCTTGTCGAACGGTCCGACGGGGAGATACCCTATACCTTCAAGTTGATCAAAATTTGTAGCTGGTATACCAAGTATTTCTGAGATCAACGTATTCCAATATGGATTGACGGACAGAGGGACAGACAGACAGAAAGAGAGACAGATGAACACAGCTAAGTCTTTCCGCTGTTTGTCCTGATCCAGCATATATATAATTCATGAGTCTGCCACGCCTCCTTCTGTCAGTTACATACATTTTAGCCAAACTCTTACACCCCGTTTCGCCAATATCAATGATTTGAGGGTATGGAAAAAAAAGTGGAGTAAACGTGCCATAAAAAAATTTGCTCAACATGCGATGAATACTCCATCCCTCTCTCTCCCCCCTCTCTCTCTCTTCCCCTCTCACTGTGGCAGTCACACATGTTGGCTGCAATCAAAGTGAGTAGCGAACGCTTTGGGACGAGTCTATCACTGTCATTGCCAACCTCGAGAGAGAGAGAGAGTGACAGTGAGAGAGAGGTGGAGGGGTGGGGTACGCCGCTGCTCTGGCAGCCCTCCAAAATGTGCGTGACATTTTGCAAGCGTTTGATTTTAATTTTGTCAAATTTGGCAAAGCGCAAAGCGCAAAGCTTTGTGAGCATGATTTTCGCTCTGATGGCAACTGCAAATTGTGCGTTTGGGCTAAAAGTCATGTGCACTTAGATATGATTACAAAACATTGCTCTGAAAGGTTTCTGATGAAATTAACCGAATTGAATGAAAAGCCATTGTCAACGCATGTCAACTGAGAGCTTTGCTTTTAGCTCACATCTAAAGAACTCAAGGAGTTCAAAGAACTGAGCGGATCCCTTAAGCTACAGGTGATTTGTGAATTGGCAATACCTTGACAGAGACTTGGCTATTCACTAATGAATACAATGCTCTGAGCAGACGTCTGGCCAGTCAGTAAGGCTACTCTCCTCCATTAGTTGCTTCCCTTCCCCTGCTCTCCTACTCTCCTCTCCTTCCTCTGCTGCCCAGAATTTATGGCACTCGCTTTGCGCCACGCTTAACAGCTGATTGTAGTTACTAGACGTTGTGATTGTCGTTTTATCTGCGGCTCATCCGTTTCGTCCGCCGCCCACTTAACCAATAGCGCGTGGGCGTGGCGATAATCAGCGCATTTATATGCAACATGAAGCAGCCAGCGCTCAGCTAACGAGATGGCAGTGCGAGTATTAAAAAAAAAAAAGAAAGGAAAATGAACATAAATTAAATCATAAATTGCAACAATTTCCGGTGGAAAGTTTTGCGCGCAGGCAGACAGAAAAATGCAAGGAAATCGAAAGGAAGAGGGAAATTGTTTTCCAATAGCAATGGCAAATAATTATTGTTGTGTGGCAGGCAGATAGACAGACAGACAGACAGACAGACAAGTAGGCAGGCAGGCAGGCTGGGTGTGCGAGCGACAGAGAAGGTGAGCGAGTGCGAGGGAGACAGACAGATAAACACTTGGGGCAACAGACACGCAAACCCAATTAAAAACTAGTGCGAGCTGTTCAGCTTTTGGAGCATGCATGACTAAGAGTTGCTCTCTGTAAAGGAATTGGATCTGCTTCTAGTGTGATGAAGTTATGGAGTAATATATTTATTTATTTATATGGCACATTTTAGTTAGAGTAAATTTCGGTATTCTACATGTCATGGTATTTTACAATTTATTTATCCATTTTATTCGATAATGTATTTTCTATTTTATTTATTTCATTACTTGTATTAATTTTTAAAAACTAATTTTATTTTATTACATATATTTTTTTTGTTGACTTTATTTTGTATTTTTTTTTATTTAATTAAATCACTTTTATATATTAATTTATTATTATATATAAATTATTATTATATTTTATTATTATTTATTTTATTTATATCAATTATTTATTTTATTTATTTAGATAAATCATTACATTTTTTTATATTTATAGTTTTTTTTTAAATAACATATTTATATTTTGTACATATTTATTTATTTTTTTCTGTACATATAAATATTTTTTACAAATATTTTGTATAAATATTTTGTACATATATTATTTTGTATTTGATTGCATATTATTATTATTTATTATTATTTATTCATTTTTTTCTATTTTTATTTATTAAAATCATATAGATATAGTATTTATTTTCTTCATATAATTTTTTCCCTGTTTTTTTATATCCTGAACCCATTGAAAATGGGAAATAAGGGTATAATGGTTTTGTTAAATATATGTAATATATTTTCTTATTTAACAAACTTAATCCACTTTCATATGCCTACAGGGTATTCTTAAGTAACACCCAAACTCAATCACACGCTTAAGTATAAATTAAATAATTTAATTGAAATAATTTATTGAATCGAAATTGAAAGCCTCATCAATTATGCATCACATGTGCAAAGAGTAAATATTTATCGAGGTGCTGGCATAATCAATTAGCTTTCATTTTCAGCTAGTGTCATTGCATTACTGCTCCATGGCGGTCATTCTACGCTGCTGCTGTTCAGCTGGACACGGAGTGACTGAGCCTGGCTGTAGTTTACCTGCATTTGCTTATGTATGTGTGTGCACAACGGCTAGGTGTCACTCGTTCGGTAAGTTGGCAATGCCATCGTAAAAAAAGTGTGGACGGAGAGGGGAAGGAGGGGCTAGTGAACATAAATCCGCAGTCAGCCCGTGTCCTGTTTGTGTTGCTCTTTTCACTTGAGTGTCCCATGTTGTTGTTGTTGTTGTTGTTGCCTTTAAATGACACATGGCCCCAGAACAGTAGCTGTAAACAGAGAGCTGAGAGCTGAGCATAGGGAACTGGAAACAACCCTACAACAGCCAGCAGAGCCAATGATAGTTATAACTATGGCGCTTATAATGCTAGAATAACATCGGCTTCCCCTCGACTTCGCCTCGCTGTCGCTCTTCCTGTTGCTCTTGTGTAGTTTGGCTCATTGTTTATACGCCCTGGTACGCAAGTGACTTTCTGATTGCGGAAATTAGCTGGATTCGAGATTTACCGAGCTGTTGCTGCTGCTGCTGCGGCTGCTTCGTCTCGGTCTCTGAGTCTTGCTCTGGTTCATGTTTTCTTTTCATTTGATGGATATGGCATGGAAATTGCTTGCTCAGCTGCTGCTGCTGCTGCTGTTCCTGCTCCTGCTGCTGTTGTTGTTGTTGTTTGCGGTTAGGTGACGCTATTTATGGGTTTTGTGGTTATTAAAAGTGTCACCACATCGTGCAAATAATGGCAAAGAGTAACACTCTGTTTTTGCTCTGCGCCTCACCTCTTGCGGTGTCTGTGTCTGAGTCTGTGTGGGTGAGTGTGTGTGGGTGTGTGTGTGCCTTGCTCTGTTTAGTTTGAGCCTTGACCTTAAATATTTTGCCAAGTGCCATCAGGCACGCAAATGTTTGTTTTTAATCACAGTTAAAGCTTGGCTCCTGATATTTTTAAACAATTTTACGCTAGGTATCATATGCTGCCAAATACAAAGAGTTTCATTATCATAAGCCTGTCAATGAAAAGAGAATAATCTTATGGGTTTATATATTATATGCATACATTACATTGGAATTGATTTTATTTGCATGTAATCTGGCTTCTCTTTATGTTTGTCACTTATTTATTTTACTTTGCATTTAAGTGAGAATAACGTGTTTTCCTTGCCAAATTCAATTTCCCATTGAGGCAACAGTTGCTTAGCAAACGCAATTAAGATTCAAACAAAAATTTTGACGTATTCCAACACTCCCTCAGCATATGCGAACTTTTTGATGTTTACAAAAGAAAGAGGCAGATCTGTAGGCATTTCGCGTACAAAGAGCAGCCATAGCGGGGCGAGATGAATAGCGACTGTAACTGTAACTAGAGTACAGGCATGGGACTAGGCTGAAATTACGCATACGCAACGTGTCCATGTCGACTTACGTGCGGATGCGGGCCAACAAATTAAAGTGCACGAGCTGCCTCAAAGTGGGTGCTTAACATACGAAATACGCAGAGAACGCGAAATGTGGCAACGCTTCAATATCAAATAAAACCCACATGTTTCGGTGGCACTCGAACTCAATAACGTATGCAAATTGTGCTCCATAATTTCTCTGGGTCGGGGGGGCATCTGTGTTTGTGTTTTGAAGTCTGCAATTAAAACGAGCCTGTGTACACTTACTATGCGCTGCTCAAAATCGTTAACCAATATGTTTATATATAGAGATATATATACATATATATATATATATATGTATATGTGTATCTGTGTTTAAGCAACGTGATGATAAGCTGCCTTTGACTGCGAACTTCATGGTTATGTAGTCATATTTTTAATACCAAAATGCAATAGCAGCTGCCAACAGCAACATCATAACAGCAACATCATAACAGCAACAACATCAGCAGCCGAGCGACAACAAAGGCGATTGATGGCGCTACATTTCTTATGTGCCACAGTTTGCGGCAGCTACAGTGAATAACGCACAGAAACTTATGCTGAAGTCGACTATGATAAAGCAAGGTGCACCTGAGCGATAGCTGCCCCCTAATGATTAATATGGCATGCTGATAATTTTCTTTTGTAGAGATTTTACAAGCTGCTTAAAATTATTTATAGAAATAAAATAAAATTAAAAAAAAAAATATTTATTTTATATGTTATATTATTATTTTATATGATTTTATATGTTGCTTAAAATTATTTATACAAATAAAATAAAGTTTAAAAATAACATATATTATGTAGTAGGCCTTTAATCTAATTTCTTTATTTCTTAATCTCATAATTTATTAATCTCCTAATTTCACACGTCTTCTCTTGTTCACAGTCAAACCTAAAT
>NW_022045900.1:708429-725416 GCF_001654015.2 Drosophila navojoa
CATAGTGCTGTTACCTTAAATATAATATAACATAGGCTAGTAGCCTGTTACAATTATATTATTAGTTTGATTTACTAGACAAATATCAAAGTAAATTTAATTTTTTCAATTAAGAATAAACAATTTTGTAGTAAAATAAATTTAGAAAAAAAAGTAGACACATATGTATGTATATATAAATTAAAAATTATTTAATTTAAAAATTTTTCAATAAATATATGTAATTCATAGCTCGCAAATAAGCGTTGAAAGTTTGATATCTGCAAAGAAATCTTTTCTTTTTTTTTATTAACTCTGAGAGAAAAGTCATAGAGATAACCGACTGCTTGCACGAGTCGATCTTCGCTCTGATCGATCGTTTGATTCAGCTAAACGAGACATATCGTTTTGTGTGTATGTATTGGTTTTCTATAAGAGGGCTCTGCTCGCAAAGCACATCAATAGCATACCTGAAGTGAGTGCGTGCATGTGTATATGAATGTGAAGATCGTGTGCATTGATTGGTTGCTGAGCTGATTGGTTGCGATTGTCAAGTCGAATCGCTACGATAAATATGTTTTTTAAAAGAGATCAACTAAATAGCTCAACTCAAAGCGTTCAACAGAAAACCAAACCGAAAACAATCGAAGTCAGACGAGAGGAAGATAAAGATAGAGAGAGATAGCGAATGAAGCGTTAAAAATCAAACGATTTTAGCTGCTTAAGGCGAGCTAGATTTTATTTTTCAGTATTAATAAATACGTTATTTTTTGACAATATTTTTTTTTTTAAATACATTTTTTGTAAATATATCATTTGTATTGCTTTTTAGCTCATAAAGTAATCAAATCAATTATTTTATTAAATTTGAAATAGCCCGAACTTAGATTTCAGCGTGAAAATATATTACAATAATTATTTGATACATTTTCTAGTTTTTATTTCATAAATATATTTTTATTATATATTTATTATGTTTTTATTTAAATTAAATTCTTTATAATTTATTTGTATTTTAATATTACTTTCTTTCATCGCATATTTATTTATAATTAATATAAAATAACAAAAAAGAAATGCATAGTAATAAATCATCAGTTTCTCTTATCTCAGCTCTACTGTAGTTTGTCCGTATTAATTAATAAACATTGTCTGTGTGGGGGGCTGCACATAAAAAGCTCAAAATTAAAATCTTAGCGATGCAAATTGCGTGCGCTGAGCCAAGGCAGATGAAGCCAGAAAATGAGTGAAAACAAAAAAAAAAAGCTGTAAAATTTCAGGACTAATTGGGGAAAGGATTCGGAATGTTGCCATAGCATATAGTTGTAAATAAATTAATGAGTTTTGCAGCAAAGAACGAAGAGAGAAGAATTGTTGCGTAATTAGCATATTATGCAAATTATCGCAATCTGTAAAGGCGAAAGACAAAGCATTGACCAGACTGTTTGACTCGGGCTCAACGCCTTTCACGCAGATAAGACAACAAAGGGGCTGAGGGAGGATTATGATTTTGGCTGATATGCCTGCCTACGCTATCGTCTTCCATTCAATTAACATTCGCCACGCTACATTTACCCAAGATGCTGAAAATGCGGCGCCCTCATAAGTATGCAATACTTTTTGCTGTTTGTACAGCTGCGAGCTGCGCAGCTAAGCAGGCCTGGGAGCTTGATGTTAAACGATTGTCTTGCCGTAATTAAAACTTTTGTCAACGTTGACACTGCGGATACTCAGCTCGGTCTTTTGCAAATTGATGAGCCAGCTTTTCTGCAAATAGCCCAAAGACCCCGCAGAGCTGCGTGTGAACTGTCGAAGCCAACGCAAAGCGTTTGTGTTTAAATAAAAGACATTTTTTGTTCATTCCATTTCGCCCTCTCTTGCATTTTTCCTTTTTTTTTTTGTGGCCATAACAACTGCAATCGTCGCCTGCAGAATAGAATGAAATGCCAAATTTCAATGTGCGCGCACACAGCCGGAAGAGCAAAACGGAAAAAAAACGAAACCGGGGGAATGGAGCATTGGGTAAATGGAGCTGCGGCTTACGCCGGCATTCCTGAGTGGCGGTGGTGGCAGGGGCAGCGGGAGGAGGATACATGTGCAGTGCATGCAATCGACAGGCCACGTTGCGGCTGGTGCCAAGTTGGCTACACTCGCTAATTTGTAACTGTGCTGCGGTTGACTACGAAATGGATACCTCCAGCCTGTCAGGATCAGTTGCTGTGGCACGTACCACCCAAGCAGCGAGCTGAATCCAGCTGAAGTTGAGCAAGCGGGGGCTGGCATTAATATGCAAAACACACAGCCGCAGAGAGAGACAGAGACAGAGAGACTGAGATAGAGAGAGAGAGAGAGAGAGAGAGAGAGAGAGAGACTGGCTGATGCTTTACTTCTGCTCTTGCAAATAATTCGCTTTATTTGGCACTCATCACGCGCGCTGATTGATTGATTGGTGGATTGATTGCCGCCAATGTCAGGCCTTCAATTCAATTAAAACATTTTCGTTTAAAATTTTTATTCACATGCAAAAAAGAAATATTTATATATTTATACAGTGACTTCATATGCTCACAATTAAATGAACTTTTACTGCAAATGAGAAATTGGTTCGACATTTCAGTTGATTTACAATAATTATGATTGATTTCTGGCCTATTGGTCGTAAGTGCACTCTGATTGCTGCTCAATTTGTGCATATGGGCGGTGCAATGGGGCGCAACAAAGGAAAAAGAAATATAATTAGGAAATTCAACCGACTGGCACGGCATGGCATTCTTTTCAACAAATTCCAGCACAGGGCGCACCGCATTGCACGGGATTCCAGCAGCGCCTGCTGCAACCAACGCGGCGTATGCGCAATATGCAAACCAAAAGAACTGTGACTAATGAGCTCTATTTGGCTGCAGAGCTCATACAATGAGTGCTTATGCATGAAATGGGCGTGAAATAAGACAATTGGATGGAATAATATTGTTTTTGGCTTGCCGAGCGAGCTCTAATGAAAAGAGTTCACAATTATATCGAGCCACTTGGCGTATACTTAATGTGAGTTGAATAGAAACAAGAGTTTTACAGAAAGTAAAAATTAAAATAAAAGCTAAGAGTCTCATTAAAGGTCGATTTATATATAAAAAATTAAAGAAAACAACGGTGGAATTAAATATTAATAATTTATTTATTTAATAATTAAATAAAAATATAAAAAATAAACAAATTATTGTTTCTTTTATACTTTAAATATTTATTTATTATTATTTTTTTAATAAAAATATTGCTTGTATATTTTAAATAAGTTAAAATTGGAAGCCTAATAAATTTTTTCTTAATTTTTTAATTTTATATATTTAAAAATTAATTTTTGATTTAATTGTATTTTTTCTTAATTTTTTAATTTTATATATTTTAAAATTAATTTTTAATTTAATTTTATTTTTTCTTTTATATTTTATATTGTTATTTTATTATTAATATTATTATTATTATTATTATTTTTTTTTTTTAAATATATTTGTTTTCAGATGTATTTTTGATTTCATTTCGACAAGACACTGACTGTGCTAGTAAGGAGTCTGCAAATTTATGGGCATGTTTTATGCCTCTTTGTAAATGTCATTTGAGAGCTTTTGACATTTGATATGCATAAAATCAGATACAGCTATCCATAGTATGTAATTCAATTGAACTTATCAATTTTTACAACTGGCAAAAGTTCTCTTAACTAAAATAAATCTGTCAAATTGTCAGCGCAATCGCAGTCGATGGAGAGAGAGAGAGAGAGGGAGATAGATAGAGAGAGTGTGTGTGAGATAAAAGACAATAAAGTTCAGCCGGCGCTTGTAAACTTAATTTGTATATATTAAATTATTTTTAAATTAACAATTTAATTGATTTATACAACAACATCATTTACGGTTAACCGAATGGGATTGCTTGTCGCAGCGCGAGCGCAAATGCTTCTTCATTCTCTGCATTTGCCATAAAAAGTGAGCGTCGGGCCTGTCATGTAAATCATTGGCAATTTAATTGAAAAGATTAAATATTAAAAATATCAATATTTAATTGATTGCAGTGCAGTTGCTGTCTGTCCCTCACTGACCCATCGCCCTTCCCTTCTCCACTCCCCCACTATTCCCCAGGCATTGACATCAGCACAGACGTCAGCTTAACTGCATTAATTTTATGTTGCATTGCATGTTTACTTCACGTTTTTATCCCATTTTGTTTTTATTTCTGCTTTTTTTTCTGCCAGGTTTATGAAAAGGCACTGCAAATTTGTGCGACTTTAATGACAGCTGATTATGTAAATTAATTTTTAAATGAAGAAAAATATAAATAAAAAAGGATTGGCAAATGAATTCTGAAACTTTGCTTTCTGATTTGCCTATTAAATATGATTTGCCTATTAAATATGCGGGATTAATTTTTCTAAATATTTAAATAATAAATGAATGAAATAATGAATTATATCTTTTTTTTTTTTTTAATAAGCATATATTTCATTTTTTTTATTCATTTTAAATTAATTACAGTAAGAAGAATTCATATATTTCAAAACAATAATAATTATGTCGTATACAAATATTTTATAATAAATAAATGAGTTAAAGTTTTCATTGGATTTTAAATAAATAAATCAAGCCAAACTTTTTTTAATTTATGAAAATATTTAGTGCAAATAATATTAATATAATAAGCAGTAATCAAAATTGAGAAAAACTTCCACTAGTTCATAAAAAAATTTGAAAAATCTATGGTTGGCGCATAAGCACTTTATTATTTTTACTCAAATCAATAAATTTATATTTAAGGTAAACAAAGCAGCGCAGCGCTGCGATAAACATTTAAATATTATTTTCTTGTTAGCTGCTTAACTTGTTGTGGGTGCTTTGAATATTTAACAAACGAATGTGCTCAGAGCATACAAATGCCGCTGAGACTTGCTGAGACTCAATGCCGCAAACGCAAACTCAAACAAAATGTATTACAAATATAGCTATATATATATAGATGTATGTATGTATGTATGTATATAATAGGGTATACACACTTCGTTAGGCATCGATAAATATTTACACACATATACACATACATCATTTTCTTCGGCTTAAACTCTTGTGTTTTGTTTACCCCGGCAAAGAGGAAAAGAAAACAAAGGGAATGAAAACCGAAAAACCAAAATCGAATAAAACGAATAAAGCGAACAAAAAAGAAAGAAAAACATAAAGAGTTGGCAAGTTGATGCGACAGGCAATTTACTGAATTATTAAATACGCTTTTAGGGGTAGGCAGAGCCGAGGGCCTAACGTGGCGACTGGATCTAAGGGCTAAGTGCAGCCGACATCACAGCACATACGACACACATACAACAAACACATGGTGAAATTTTGATGAGCCCGCCGGCAGTTAATGTGCATGTCTTTTGATTAGATTTTATGTAAATGCTGTGGGCAGACAAACGGCGCATATAAAACAGGCAATAAGCAGGCCAAAGACAGACGACGGCTAAGACTAAGAATAACGCTAAGACTGAGGCTAAGACCAAGGCTAAGCCCAAGACTGAGTTGCATCGTAAAACAGCTAGCCAGAAATCAAATAAATATATAATCAAGCAACTGCCGCAAAAGTATGCCGCGCTTTTTCAAAATTAGTATAAATGTGGCACGGCTGGGGGCGGGAAGGTGGGGAGGAGGTCTGTGGCCCAGACTGAGGTTGAACTTGAGGTTGAGGTTGGGCCACTGACTGATTGCGCGCTGGTGTGCGCCAAAGGTGAGCCGAATAAAATTGCTTAAAGACGACACAAATTCTGTTACAGTTGTCCCCAAAGCAGCTCGCATTGAGTCAGAGGGGGCGGTACGGCGTGGCCCGTACTTCCGGGAGCTGTGTGGTTTAATTAATTAAAGGCGTTAAGGCAAAATAAAGACTCGCACTTGGGGGAGCGGCAACAGTTTTTGTGTGCTTCCTGTGTGGATTACGTGAGCCTGTGTAGGTGTGAGTGTGTGTGTGTGCCATTCAGATCGTGTGCTTTGTTAGCTATTAGCGCTGACATTGTTAATCCGCATCATGAGCCTCGCATAAGACATGCAAATTATAATAATATACTATTTAATTAACTATGTGAGGGTACTCTGGGAAAATTATGTGTACTTTAATAATCAGAAATCTGGAATGCAACAATGAAAGCTTGTTAGCAAATCTTTGAAACGACATACATGTACGAGATGCCCCGGCGTGGTATGAATATTCAGCAAACTTTGAACTTTAACACACCCACTTAAATAATAAATAACCTTTATTTTACGTCAGGGACTAATAAAAAAATACAATATGATGGAAGTTTTGGATATTATTTTTATACATTTTCTTTGCTTTCTTTATGCTTATATTAATATTGATTTATATTTATATATATATTTTTTTTTTAGCTTAATAGTTTATTATTTTATTTTTGAATTTATTTGGTAAAAACTTTCCAGTAAACTTTTTTTATGGTTTTTTTTATTTGTTTAATTTTTTTAATTAGTTTTATGTTGATTGGAATTAATGGAATAAAATAATTAATAATAATATTCTTACTATTATTTTGTAAAAAAAAATTTTTAAAAACTAAAAGAGTAAATATTTATTTCTATAACTACTTATAATTTACATATTTTAAAATATTATAAATTGAAACTATTATTGGTAATGAACAGAAGGTTTTCCAGTAGGCCAAAAACTTTAATGCCATAATAACACTAATATTTTAGCACATCTGTCCATAAGCAAATATCTAATATACGATATGAAGCATATCTATTGTACGATTAACAAGCTCTCTCTTATCAGCCCTCAAGTATTTTCTTATCAAATAGCCAACACTTAAACACATTTAAATCAAATAACTCAGCATCTGAAGTTCACAGAGTCTATTCAACAAATTGTTCTTAAAATAAACACGAACAACATTTCAATTTCAATGTGGAAATGCCGCATTTGATTGCTTACCTGATTTTCAATTAAACACATTTAAATGCGCTTGCGGCTGCTTTTGTAATTTGGCTTTGACATGAACTTTTAGACAAACATTTTGGCTGAATATTAAGTAGCTTTTCCTTGTCTAGCTGTTGTTGCTTTTGTTGTTGTTTTCGTTGTTACTTCTTAAGTGTTTTATAATTTACTTTGGTTTACACGAGAATAATTTAAGTAATTGATTTAGCTCGGAAATTCTCTGCTTATGTCAAACGTTTAAAGAGCCGAGAGTGGAGCACAAACACAAATGCCTAGTTTGATCAAACTGCAGTCGAAAGTTTAGTTTTCACACTGAGATCACCTGGGGGCACTGGAGCACTGAAATGCTGCTTCAGCATATAAAGGGAAATTGAAGTTTTTGTCTAATGTGTGAGTTGCGTATCAATTCCCGGTTGGCAGCTGTTAGTTAGGGTATCTGGCAACTTGACTTTGTCTGTTGCCTCAACTTTAAGTTTGTTGCGACACACGCGTCAAGCACACGTACGTACGTACGCACGCACACATGCACACGCACACGCAACACACACTCGCAAATGTACTGAGTCGAGCGCAACTGCAGAGGAGCGCGCGTGCAGACGTCTCGACGTTGAAAACAGAACTGAACAACGGCGGCAGCTGCTGCGGCGACCGTCCTTAAGCTTCAGCGTGCCGACAGCGAGCCGAAGCAGCACAACCCGAAGCGAACGGCACGAACCAAACGAAGCACTCTTGCGGCGTCGGCAAAGCAGTGCACGCTCGCTCTCTTCGTGCGCTCTCTTCGTGCCAAACTGTTGATTCTTTTTGTTGAACATATTCATTTGTCTGCGGAGCTATGCTAGTATATGTAGGTATGTATGTATGTATATTTATGCGTGTATAATTGTTGTAATGTGACAAATTCTTGATACAAGTCGAGCCAAGCAGCGGGCCGGGCTAACAAATTGCTTTGCATGTCATCAAAACTGAGAACGGCTCGGCCATGAAAATGACAATTCAATAACACATTAAGGCAAACATTCGACTGCGGAAGTGATGGGGGTGGCAAGATGGGGGTGGGGCTATCTGTGGAGTGAGAGAGTTCAGAGCTCAGGGCTCAGAGCGCTGAGTGTGAGTTGTGAAAAAATCGAGCTGATACTTTGTCGTGATGGTGCAACACAATTATCTTTCTTTTCGCCTGTCCCCAAACGAAGGTGAACAACAATGGGTCGATAAATTTAGTTAAGTAAAAGTATTCTGAATAATGCAAACAGTATTTGTATATACATACATATACATATACATACATACAGCGTATACAAAAGCTTTTTGCCTGTGTCACCCTTTTTTGTTTCACGAAATATAATGAGTTGTGTTTGCTCAAGTATAACTCAGGCAGCAACATAATAATGCAATTACAGTTAGGCCTGCTGCATGATATTGTAATCAGATCTCAGCCATAATGATAATCTTGTGAACAAGCAGAAGGCGAGTGATTAAACTTAAGTAAATACTTAGCAAATGTAACTGTAATACTTAGGCTGAAATGTGAATTGAGTAAATTAAATTAAAAGATTAAAAAGAATATATACATATATGTTGGATTATGTATTTATTTAATGGATTATACCAACTTGCTTGGAATATATATTTAATTTATAAAGATTTGCAAAAAGCAATATGGTTTCATATTAAAAAAAAATATGTTGGCATATGAATGCATTCAATTAAATTTAATTTTTAAAATATTAAAATAAATTACAATTTATTATTACAATAATAAAAATTGTTAATTAATGTATGAATAAAATAAATAATTAATTTATATGTATTTAATTAAATATAATTTTTAAATTAATAAATAAAATTGTCATGTAAAATGTAAAAATAAATAAATTTTATTAATGTAGGAATATAATAAATAATAAATTTATATTTATTTAAATAAATATAATTTTTAAGTTAATTTATAAAATTGTCATGTAAAATGTAAAAATAAATTGTAAAAATAAAGAATTTTAATTTATATAAATAATAAATGTATATATTAAAGATTTTCAAAATTACATAGCTTGAAAATAAAATAGAGAAAAATATATAATGCTGAGCTTCATTAGAAATTTTCAAAGTTTAACTTTGGCCACAACTAGTTTTCCCTTAATTGGATTTGAATTTCATAGATCGGAAAAAAATAAAAATTGCTTTTAAATGCTCAGTTTCAGTTTAAATTTGCAAAGTGAAACTTTTGCAGTTTTCTAGTTTTCCCTCAGATGAACCGAGCTGCACTCATTTAACCACATGCCAGGAGAATGTTTCCCTTTTTGTTTTCGACATAATGAGAACTTTGTGTCAGCCCAGCATGGAAATGGAACTGGAAACAAAGCCTTTGTCTGGCTGTCAACATGAATTCCTGTTGCGCTGTTGCGAGCTTGCGCCAATTAAAGCTTAAGCTCGAGCAAATTATACTAACGGCAATACACACATGCTTTGCTACTACATAATGCCAATACTCTTGGCCCAGACAATGGCCCGGCCGCATGATGGACAGCATTTGTGGCCTGTGGTCTGTCCATTGTCCGCCTCGGAGCTGGCCAAGATAAACTCGAGTGTAGTTGCACTTTACACGACACGGAAATAAAAAGCCAGACAGTCAACTGGGAGCAGAGCTGCACTGCAGCACTGCTGCAGCAGAATGTGTGGAGAGCTCAGAAATTCTCAACTGGCTGGCGACAGTTTTTCTTCATAAACACAGGTTTTAGTTGTCCCCAACTGACAGTTGGACTCATAACTTGCCAGCCCCTAAGTGTGATTCATATGTTGGCTCGTTATTTTGGGCTAATGGCCAAGGACTTGGCCTGGCCGACAGCATCCAGCTGCTGGCCGTCTGTCCTATCCGCCGGCTGTGCGCTGTCGCTCAACATTTCTTTTTTTTTTTCGCATCACAGGACACAAAAGGTATTAAAATAAATACATATACAATGGCTAATAAAAATTTCCATATATTTCTCCATTTGCCTGGCACGACATGGCCGTTGTCCTTGCCGCAAAAGCCAAATGAAACACGAAATTAAAATGCCCAGAAGCCACACACAAATAAACAACAAATTTCGTACTAAAAAAAAAAAATGGAAATATAAAAGAAATGGGATTGCAGGGAATGTGGTTGATGTGAATAAAGAACAACTGACGGGGCGTAAGACATTTGGGTTACAATTCTCAATCTATCTATTTATTATTAACACTTCAATGGCGCCAAATAAAAAGGAAACATTTACATGCACACACACATACGTACGTAGATAGATATACACGGATATTGCAAATTCTTAGCAAGAAATTCTTACAACAAATTTTTTACATTATTGCATTGCCGATTGTATACTTTGAATGAAGAATTTATTTTAAGTGTATTATTTAATTTTTTTTTTTTTAATTTTTATTATTATTAGTTTTTAATCTGAAAATTATTTAAAAATTTTATAAAATGATAATAATAGTAAACCTCTTGTAAGTAGCATGCGATAAACCATAGAAGCGAATAAAATAATTATTTAAATAACGTATAAATAATTTGTGCTTATTAATTATAAAAAAATAATTTAAAATAGGTAATGTAATAAACATTAGAGTAAATATATATTAAAAGAAATATATTATTATATATAACATATAATAATAAAAAGTAATTATTAATTATTATTATTGAAAGTAAATATCCAATACAAATAAATTTATATTTTTTATTGTACAATATTTAATGTAATATTAACAACAGTTTAATAATAATTTAAATAAAAACTTTATAAGCTAAAGATGTTCATGAATTCATATTAATTTGTTAATTCAGTTGGATTTGCTGTACAAGCAAAACAACAAATAAAACATTTCAAATTCTTTAGGCTTGCATCAACTGTCCCATAATCTTGATGAATTAGATACAGTCAGACGGCCAGACAGCCAGACAGCAGACAGCTGGACAAACAGAATGACAGCGTATAAGCCTGGCTGTCAATCTGTCCGCTTGTCTGACAATTCGTTTGCATTTGTTGTTGCTGCTGTTTGCATGGGAAAGCTTTTCAAGACCCCACTCGAACAATATGCTGCTATTCTGTATTAATAATTTGAATATATGCATATGTTTAATATAAATATTAATAATGACAAATAATTCTATATTTCGATTAGGACTTAGAATGCAAGTATTTAATGAAATTAAAGAACTTATATGAATGGAAATAGCTTTTTAGCTACAATTTTGATCTCAGCTTGTTATACAAACAAGAAAATATTTATTTCATTGTCTATATCATTTTTAAGTTTTCTACATAGCCTTTTACCGCTTTTTTGTGAAACAACATATTCAAAATTCCAAATTAAAATTTAGCCACAGACATATAGATCGATAGCTGAATAGGCAAACCCATACGAAGCACACACACACACACACACACATATGTGCTAATTTGCATGTCTGCTGTTGTTGTTGTTGTTGTTGCTTTGTCTGTGCTTTATGGCACAAATGAATCGGCATCTTTCGCATACTTTGGTCTTCCAATGGTCCGCTGGCAATAGCTGGCGGCGGCGTCGGCGTCGGCGTCTCCTTTGCCAACAGCGCAGCTCCTGGTTTTCAGTGCATAATCTGTTTGCTTTGCTCGTTCCACGTCTGTGTGTGTGAGTGTGTGAGTGTATGTGTGTGTGCGCTTGTGCTCTGTGAATGCATTGAACCAGAAATATGTAGATATGCCAATAAGAGCGTTTATTGTCTCATTCCCAGCTCTAGCTCTCACTCGCTCCCTCTCTCTCTTTCACTCTCTTTGTGTATTCTTTTCTATGTTTGCATTTGAATTTCGTTTCGTTGTTTGTTTGTGATTCCAGCAAAGTGTGCATGAAAATCGTCAAAAGCGAATTATTTTCAATTTAAAATATGAAATGTTTTCTTTTTCAATGTCTTGCTCTCATTCATCTCCAGCTAATCTCCAAGTCTTTTTAAAAAACTCTCGCTTACCTTGCATATCAATTGTCTCCATTCAGCTGACTTATTGCCACTTTTTTTGCTTTGGCTAGTTCAACTCGAACACTTTGTGCTAAGCTACTGCGTAGTTTAAGATATTAAAATTCGCCCAGACTCTGCAGACCCAACTCAACTCAACTCGGGGCACCAAAGGCACTTGGGGCTGCTGTCAATTGCTTATGAAAACAAGTAGCGGGTGCTGCCACAATGTCTTACAGCTTCAGTTTGTTCATGAATTATTTAAGAAATTAATTAACTAACAAGTTCATAAGGAGAGAGGGAGAGGACTCTCTTTACATTACCTGCACTTTAGCTTATCATAATGATAATGAATTTCATTGTTCAAGCTCAAATTTGAGCTGTACTTAAGCTCTGTTTGCTTATATTTAACTCAGCCTCTGCCTGGGCTGCCTTTCTTTCATTGAGGTAAGTTGCTGGCTAAAGGGGCGTATGCGCAATATAATGTTGGCATTTTTATTGGCCTTAGCCCACACAGCGAGACAAGTATGAAATTGCTTTTCAATGGTGAGTGACTCTTAAATACCCCACTCAATCAATTTGAGGGAACATATCCAACTGGCTGGCAGGACAAAAGGACTCACTGGCCCCACAGCAGCCGTCAGCTGTCCTTAATATCGGTTTTTGTTCTTCCTCATCTTTTTCTTTTGCACAGCTATTTGATTACACATGTGCGTGTGTTTGTGTGTGCGTGTGTGTGCGGAAGATTCTGTGAACTGTAAACTTGAGGACGATTATTTCCACTGCTCAGGCAACTTAGACCACGTAGCAACCATCCTAAACACCATTCATTTCAAAGCTTTACAAAAATTTCGAATTTTTTTTTGTGAAATTTTTATAAAAGAGAGTGTTTTAAAGTGTCCACAAATGACATCTATAGAAAAATGTTTTTTGGCCATTTTTTAGGTCAAATATAAGTAGCTCCATTAACTAATGAAACAGGTGTATGAGTTTGTCTCTAAAGGAAACCTATTGGGGATCAATTATTGAAATTAATTAGAAGTTAAAAAAGAAACTTTACATTACCTTCAGAAAAATATATCAGTTAATTAAGTAAAGGCAAAATTAATATCATAGAAAATATTTTGTTATTGAGGTATTTGTTACTTATTTCACATTATTTCAGTTTATTTTATGTGTTATTTTATTTATTTATTTATTTTTTTTTTTTTTCATTTCAATGCTGTCATTAATTTCAATAATTATTATTATTGTTTTTTATTTTTTTATTTTTATCTTTTTATACATTAATTTCAATATACAATAATAATAAATATTGTTTGTTGTTTTGTATTATTTTAGATTAATATAAATAATAATTATTATTCTTTTTTTACATATGTATATAGGAATATATTTTATTATATTGTTCATTTCAAATTATTTTAAATGATGCAAAAATACTTAAAAATTTTAAAAATATTTTAGCATTCTAAAAAATATATATATAAATATTTTTGCATTCATAAAAATATTTATAAATTTTTAAAAATATTTTTGCATTTTTAAAAATATATATATAAATATTTTTGCATTACTTAAATATATTAAAAATATTTATAAATATAAAAATGGCTAGATATTTATAAATATTTTTGCATATTTTTAATAAGTTTGAAACCAACAAAATAATAAATATGTTTTAATATTTATTGTTTTAATTTCTTCAAATTAATTTAAATATATTTTCTTTATTGTTTTCATTTATCTACAAATCTAAAATACTTGGTTCATTTATCTAGCAGAGCAACATTTTGCCTCACTTCTCTTATCTTATTGTTAAACACATAACAGTAAAGTTGTTTCCTTTCTTCTTCTTCGGAATGCTGCATTGCCGTGGAGCTAATAAAAGATTAGCCACAAAAGTGCGTTAAAATCTGACGCGCCTGCTTGCCCTGCTGTTGGCTGGCCAGGTTGGCTGCCACGGAGCATTCCGTTGTCAACGCCTGCTTGGCCAAAAAGCTTTCACTTTTTCTGGCCAACGGACGGACGGCCAAGGAATTCCATTTGCTCGCATGCAATAAAACAATTTAATTAAATTTTATGTGAGCCAGCGAGCCGAGTAAATGAAAACAAATAAACCACAATAAAGTGCAAGTGAAAACGAAACAGCTGGCCTAGTATTTGTCTCTCTCTGTGTGTGTGTGTGTTTGTGTGTGTGTGTGTGTGTGTGTGTGCGCGTGTGTTGCCTCGTAATTCAATCTCTGCCTCTTATGCATGTGTCTGTGTCTCGACTTGTGCTCAACATTATGCTCATGTCTTTTGGCAATTATGATCTTAATGTCGTGCCCGTCTATTAGACATTGTCTGTCTCTGCCTCTCTCTCTCTCTATCTGTCTCCCTCTACGTGTGTAGCAATTAAGTGCGCATTGTTCACTGGATTTTCAATTTGGCAAACTGTCACACATCATAAGCAACTCCCAACTAAATGCCAACTCATTCGAAACTTGACTTTAAACGCTTCCGTTTCTCCCCTGGATCTATGCACATTTTTCACACAGGCTATAACTCTCGACTGCTCTGATTTATATCTCTGTGTGTGTATGTCTCTCTCTCTCTCTCTGTGTGTGTGTGTGTCTCCCACTCACTTTAAAGTTCTTCCTCTAAGTTACTTTTGGGCTAAGGTCAGGTCGTTTGGTCAATGCTCCATTTGTCTTGTGCGTGTCTTGGCATAGATATTTGCGCATTTATTTGCCCAGCTTGCTCGACTTGCTCGACTTCCCTTGGCCGCCTTGCATTTGCATTCATTTGATAGCTCTTAATTTATTTAACACTTTAACATTCGTTATGATTAGTTACCTCAATGAGACATAAATCTAGATATATGTATGTATATCGTGGCAATTAATCTTGATGTCATTGTTTAGGCCTCAATTAGCCGCTCTAATTACCTTTGCTGAGTGGAAATATTACGCATACGCCACGTGTCCCCAGTGCGTATGAAATGTCAGCGCGCTCTCTTAAATGCCAAGTAATGTGATTTCAAGCAAATTGAGACAAGGCAATTAGCGAGCGCAACAATCAATGTTCAACTCAGCTCAACTGGGCTTGGGAGGTGGGCGTGGCCGGGTAGTCGAGGCCCTGACAGGCACGTTCCAACTTTCTCTTCTGCCGGCAGAGTCGATGCCAGTGAATTAGACGAGATTTGCTGCGTGTGGCACGTGTTGGAGTTTCTGTTGCCGTTGCCGTTGCCGTTGCCTACTTTTATTTGCTGTGGCAGCGCTGGTTAATAAAAGAAAAGGTCGCCAGGTCGGCTAAGCTGTCAAATCCGCTCATTTTCAGTATTTTGTTTATTTTTGGCCCACGCAGGAAACGAATATAAAACCTTTAAAGCCTTTCCGCCTAGCCACATTTTGGCTGGCCTATGATGGCCACGCTGATTGAAATTGCTCTGAATATACGTGTATCCATGTATATATACATTCATATATATAAAACTCTTTCTTTGTAGCCTTATAAAATTCTTCGAGCTGCCTCAATCGAATCAAAAATTTCTCTTAAAAGCTTTTCACGAAATTCTCTAGGCAACTAAATACATTAATTTAGATAGTAAATCGTTGCAACGAGCTACACTTTGCCACACACTAGCACACAGAAGCTGCCTAGCTTAGAGTGGACCACACACTGAGCTGGCAATTACAACGCCCTGAGCCCTGGAGAGCAGATATTTCTTTTTACTTTCAGCATATTGCATTTTGTAGACTGTAGCCGAGTCAAAGGGAAATTTAATTATCACCAGCACAATGGCAGGATGCACTTAGGTGTTGCTCCGCCAGCCTACAATGCTGAAAGGCAAATTGCAGTAGAGCGGAGAGCCGAGAGCACGGGGCATGGAAGCTTGTGCCGATCAGGTGCCCATCACGTGGCGGGGCGAAAATGACGATATGTAGGACGAGCACGAAAATGAGCAGGGCGTGACTGGACTATTAGCTGCTACACATGCAGCAGACACACGCGCACACACACACACGCACACACAAAGAAATTGCAAACATCATCATCGGCATCATCATTATCAACAGCATCAGCATCTGCAGCATCGTCGTCGGGTTGCCAATGCACTTGAATGGAAGCTTAGGGTATTTGTCATGATTGAATTTGAATTGCAGTCAACAACAACAACATCAGCAGCATCAACAACAACAACAACAAACAACTACAAAGAGCATTTGGAAAATCTCCCATGTGCTTATGTGTGGGACTGGCAGCATTGCTTTTCCTTTAGCACATTCTGTTGCCCTTCCTGTTTCGCAGCCAGTTTTCCGTTATCTTCGGCGCACTGTGCACAGCTTTTCCTTGGGGCTGCGCTCTGGCCAAGCGTTTGCTTTTGCGTCTGCCGCCTGCAGCGTCATTTTCCTTGTAAGCTGACTTTGGGCAATGGCCAAGGGTTTGACTGTCTCCCTCTCTCTCTCTCTCGCTCAGCACAGTGAAGAAGAAGAACAAGCTAAAGTTGACCCATTGCAAAAAGCTTTAAGCAATTGCCAACAATGAACAATTGATGCGTTTTAAATGTGGGAGCTGTAAATGAAGCGCATTGCTTGAGCCACTCTCTGAGCGGGTCCTTTGGAAAACGAAGACATAAGAAATGTTGTCTAGTCAGACAAAAAAAGAAGAATAGCGAGTGAGGGAGAGAGAGATGGAGATAAAGTTGCACAGAGCCAGTGCAATACAGATGTGTGTCTTATTTCCTGCTGTTTGGAAATAGATTAAGTCTCAAGTGTGGCATAATATATTATACTTTATTTGCTGGATATATATAGGGAGGAGGAAGTAGTTTATAATAATACAAAGTCATCTATTCTTTGAAGTTGAAATGGAATTGCTGATAGATCTAGTGTGTAATAGGAATTTTAGTTAGGTGGGGGAGGTGGATAAAAATCCTTAATCGGTCGTTAAATACGAATAATTTAAGCACGCATTAGAGAAATGTTAATATAAAAAGGATTCTTAAATAATAAAATTAATAATAATAATAATAATAATAAAAATAATAATAATAATAATAATAATAATAATAAT
>NW_022045900.1:725426-736816 GCF_001654015.2 Drosophila navojoa
TAATAATAATAATAATAATAATAATAATAATAATAATAATAATAATAAAAAAATATATTAAAAAAATAATATTAATATCAAATAAAAATAATAATGGTATTTATAATGTTAATAAAAAAAAATTAATAATTTTAATAAAAATAAAATTAAAACAATATGAAACTTTTTAGAAATTTCTACCCACTTTGACTTTACTCTCATGGAATCAGCAATAAATTAAATTAAATTTTAGAAAAACCCAAAAAAAAATAAATTGTTTTTTTTTTTTTTATTGGACAATCAAAATTGCAAATCCAGAATGCTTCCCATCGACAGCACCAATGAGGTCGCCTATTCGTTTGTTGTGTTCGGCGCTTCGGGTCGTCTGGCGCTCAGCCGCGTCTTTCCGGCGCTCTGGCAACTCTATCGCGACAATCGCCTGCCGCAGGGCATCAAGATCTTCACGTTCTGTCGCACGAAGCTCGAGCTGCGCACATTTCGCATCAAGTGCGTGCCCTACATGGACTTGGAGAGGAGCCGCGACCCGGAGAAGTACAACAGCTTCTGGACGAACGTGTACTGCCTCGCGGGCCAGTACGACAATGCGGAGGATTATGCGGAGCTCACGGCCGCCATGGCGCGGCAGGAGAGCAGGCACGATATGCTGGTGGCCAATCGGATATTCTACCTGGCGCTGCCGCCCATTGTCTTCGACCAGGTGACCCTGAACATTGCGCGCAAGTGCCTCTCGAGCAGCGGCTGGAATCGTGTGGTGGTGGAGAAGCCCTTCGGGCGCAGTGACGTTGCGTACAAGGTGTACCAGACGCAGCTGTGCCAGACCTTCAAGGAGTCGCAGATCTACATGATCGATCACTACCTGAGCCGGCAGGTCATCCACAACTTCTTCGTGCTGCGCTTCACCAATCTGATCTGGTCGGAGACCTGGAACAACAAGCACATCGCAGCGATCATGATCAGCGTGAAGTGCGAGAAGCCGGTGCAGGCACGCGCGGACTACTTCAATCAGTACGGCATCATACGCGACGTTATGACCAACCACATGATGCAGCTGCTGGCGATGCTCGCCCTGGAGCAGCCGTACAGCAGCGATGTGGAGGACCTGCGCGACGAGCGGCTGAAGGTGCTGAGGCAGGTGCTCACCGTGGAGTTCAGCGACGTGCTGCTGGGTCAGTATGTCAACAATGGCCGGGAGCAGGATCCCGCCAAGGTGGGCTACACCCAGCACTCGTACATACCCAAGGACTCGGTGACGCCCACCTATGCGATGGCTGTGCTGCGCATCAACAACAAGCGCTGGACCAGCGTGCCCTTCATCCTGCGCGTGGGCAAAGCGCTCAACGAGACGAAGACCGAGGTGCGGGTGCAGTACAAGCCGACGCAGTGCAACCACAGTGGCAACTCCTCGAGCATACCCAATGAGCTGGTGCTGCGCCTGGCGCCGCGCGAGCAGCTCTTCATGCGCATGATGCAGAAGCGGCCGGGGCCGAGGATGGCGCTCCGCGAGACGGAGCTGGACCTGCTCCTGCGCGATCGGGCGGTGCCGGCCAACTATCAGGCTCTGCTGCTGGACGTCTTCGCCGGCAACCAGATGATGTTCATGCGCACCGACGAGCAGTGTGAAATCTGGCGCATCTTCTCGCCCGTCCTGGCCGAGATCGAGTACGAGCGCCCGCGGCCCTTCTACTACGAGTTTGGCTCATGCGGGCCAATGGCCGCCTACGAAATGGCAGCCCGGCAAGGCTTTAAGTTTTACGAGTCCGACGAGTGGCACGCCAGCCGGGGCAATCCAAGTGCCACAGCCGATGTCAGCAAGGCAACTCTCAACCGAGCCCAACAGGCGACGCCCACCTGGATGAATCCCCTGGCGTAGCAGCTCAGTTTTTGTTTAAAGTCAGTTTTACTTCCGAGAAATATATTTATATATATATATATGTATATGTATATAGCTGATGCATATATGTCATAAATTGGTCCAACGCAAATTTAATAAAATATACCAAGCAAAAGTTTTTTAATTAACCCAGTCCAGCAGTTGCAGCAGTTGCAGCAGTTGCAGCAGCAGCAGCAGCAGCAGCAGTTGCACCTCAACTTTTCAACTTTTGACTTGGGAACTTGTGAACTTATCAACGCTGCTTCTTCATTCCTCATTCGCAAAAATAACACGCATGATTTGGCCATTGTCCTTTGGCCAGCTTATAGACTGCATTCAGTATAGTTGGTCTGCCAAAAGGTTTGGGCAGCAAATTTATGATGCTCTGGAAATTAAAAGTCTTTGAGATTGCGCCAAGATATGAAAACCTAAAATGGTATAATAAATTGTCAAGAGATAGCAAATTTATTGCTCTACGTCTTGCTTAGATTTATACAAATTTATCAGACTGGACCTTGAATATAAATCAAAGTATTAAAACTGCGTAGTTCACATGAATAAAAAGAAATGTAATTTAATGGAGAACTACAAAAAATTATATACAGAAAATAAATTATATTTATACAAAGAATTTGGAAATATACATACTACTAATTCATTTTTACACAAAATAAAAAATAGTTGAAAATATAAAGCGCAATTATGTACAGAAACACATATATATTTTTTTTTTATAAAAGAAATTTACACCAAAATTATATGGCATGCAAATAAAATAACAACAAACGTAATAGATTATAAATAAAAAATATAAAAAATTGTATTACCAAAATATACAAGCGAACTGATAAACGAATTTACTAAAATAAAAAATATTTTATAAAATATATATAAAATATTAAAACAAAAGAAAACAAATTATTTTAATGAAATAGAAACCTGAAATAAAAATTAAAAGAATAACAAACAAAATATTTTATATACAGAGTTTATTTAATGTTTTAATTTATTTAAATTAAAATTAAAAAATTAAAATATTGTTGCAATTACAATGAAATTAATATATGTAAAAATAACAATTTAAATTAAATTAAACTAAATTTAATTATATGAAATTATATAATCATATTAAATAATTGCTAATAATAAATAAAATGCAATTAATCAAATGTAAATTTTGAGTTTTAGTAAATTAATTTCAACTAAATGAATTATTATTTCTTAATCATTATTTTGATCCCATTGTGAATTTCTTAGAGCTAAGATTGAGACTAACAAATTTCGCATATTAATCTCAGCAATCGCACACAGACACTGATAGTAAACAATGCAGTTTAATCTACAGTCAACAATCTTGGAGTGGTGCAAGAGAAACTGTTCTTAGCTGGCTGGGCTACCCTCTGATTAAATTTATTGTTTTACAGAGTATTGAATATAAATTTATCCTGGTCAGGCAGCAAACTTGGCGCTAGTCCACTGGCACTGGCAAAAGTTTGCAATAAGTGAAAAGCAGTTGATGAAGCAAAAAGTACAAGCAGCTAAAGCAAGGGCAAATAGAGGAGTGAGAGAGAGGGAGAGAGAGTAGAAGGGAGGCGTGTGGATAGCCAAGCCAAGAAAGTTACTTTGATTTCTTAACGCAACTTTGGCTGAACTCGTATAGCTCACACGCCACACTTTCGTTTGTTTTTTATCTTATATGTATGTATGTGTGTATGTGTGTGTGTGTGTCTGTGTGTTTGCGGTTTTTCGTTGGTTTTATTTACTCGTTAAGTTTTTGTGGCCATTTCGTGTTGATGATGCTCAGCCATCGAGCCCTCTGCATATAAATAAGCTGAATCTGGCTAGTATATCCGCAGCTAATTAGCTGCCCGAACAATGCAAGCTGAGGAGATTCCATTTTTAGCTCGTTAGATTTTAGTTTTAGTTTAATTAGCAGATGCATTAAGATATCCCAAATGCTGCACTACAATGAGCTCTTAGCCTGATTGTAAATCGCATTGTAAACTTGCCAGCCATTTAGTTTATAGGTCATTCGCAGCATTTGCCCAGTCTCAAGCGCTGCTTCGTAGCTTTTCCGCTTTTCAGCTTTTCGGCTTTTCCTTTTGGCCGTCTGTGTGTCGCCCCGTCGTCTGCTGCATATCCTTTGCCTTTTCATATCCTTTGTTGTTATTTCGGCCAGCAATACGCACTCGCATATGCTTTATAGTTTTGGCCATGCTGTTGCCTTTAGCTTTATTTTGCTTACTTATTGTGATTGTGCGCAACAATATAAAAGGGAAAATCCATTTCATTGCCTTTTTCAGTCGGTCCTCCTTCTCTTTCTCTCCCTCTCTCTCGCTCGCTGTCTTTTACTCTTTGTCTGTTTGATAAATTTCATGGGAAATCATTAAAAACAATATTGTCGCCCGCAATTGAGCTGGCGTCACAGATTGTTTATTTACTTTCATACATTCCCTCCCGCTTTTTTGTTGGCTTTTAAATTGGCTTGTCTTAAGTTTAAGTTAAAAAGAAGAGCTCCTATAATTTTATAACAGCTATTTTTGAAGAATTTCTTATATTTAAGTAATGTAGTATTTGTCAAATATGGGATAATTATTTAGCTTTAACTTTTCCCAATTGCATTTTTAACTGTCTGTCTATCTCTGACTGTCACAATCTGTCCTTGCACGTCTCTATCCGTCTCTTTCTGTCTCTGTCCGCCTCTGTACATCCTTGTCCGTCTCTTTTTATGTCTGTCCCTTTTTGTCTGTCGCTGTTCGTTTCTGTCCATCTATAACTGTATTCTCTCCGTCTGTGTCTGACTCACTTCGTTTCTATTCATACTCGTGTCGATCAGTCAATCTCTGTCTACCTCCTTCTGCCTCTGTCGGTCTCTGTCTACCCTCTCTCTATCTATCTCTCTCTATCTATCTCTCTATCTATCTCTCTATCTATCTCTCTATCTCTTTCTCTCGCTATCTCTTTCTCTATCTATCTATCTATCTATCTATCTATCTATCTATCTATCTATCTCTCTCTCTCTTTCTCTCTCTCTCTCTCTCTCTCTCTTCACCTCACTTTCAGTCTCTCCCTCTTTAATTTCCCATTTCAGCTTTAATAGCACAAACCGAAATACAAACAACCCTCATCCTCTAACAAACAGACAACGACGATAAAAAAGGGAGACCTGGTTACACCTGGTTGGCCATACCGCTCCCTCCCATCCTCTCTCTCTCTCTCTCTCTCTCTCTCTCTCTCTCACACTCAGTCTTGCACTTGGCTATAGTCTAGTGTGTGTGTGTGTGTGTGTGTGTGTTGTGTAGTGGCAAAAGGATTTTGTGTTTGAAAACCGTAAAGTGAAATTAAAATGGCTCTGACTACGGCAGCCTTGCGGACTGACCAACTGAAGCAAATGGCCGGCGCGCAGTACAGGTAATCAAGAAACAAGGTAGACAAAAAAACGTGTATACGTGTGGAAGGGCCGGGCTCTGTTTAGGGGCCATCGACTTCAGCATACCTCTTAGTTATCTGTGCAGCGCTCGCTGTCGTTATTGCTGTTGTTTCTCTTCGAGTTACAGCCAGCTACAACAGCGATTAAAGCAGGGACACTCCCGCACACACAGGTGGTGGGCGAGCACTTTGTGGTTTCTCCTTCAAGTGGGAGGCGAGACAGCGAGCAGAGACAGAGAAACATAGAGACAGAGGGAGAGGAAGAGGAAGAGAGGTGTGAGTTTTTGGGTAACTGCGGCCAACATTTCAAATTGCTTAATTTACAAGCGAGCTGCAGCAGCAAAAGCCAACACGATTGCGGCGGCATGTTGCAAACACAAAAATAGAAAAAAAAGCACAAAAAACAAAAAAATAGTTAGCAAAATGTTGACTCGCTCTCAGTAGTTGCTGTGCGGAGGCTGAGGCTGCGTCTGAGGCTGAGTTGTCGCCGCCTTCGGGCTGGCGCATCAACAAAAAGCTCGTAACGTAACCAACGAATTGGCCAGACTTTCAACGCCAGTTGCTATTAGACTTGGCCAATACGAGGGCGGCGTTACAGAAAATTTTGAAATTGGAAGAGACTTGAGAGGAGGCTGTTTAATATATTTGGCATTTATATAGAGAAATAACATCAGAAGAAATTGAAAACTTGATTGTATTTAGTAAAATTTACTAAGTTGCAGTAATAGGATTCATAACTGATAAACCGAATAAAATACTGCTGTCATTAGAATCATACTTAGACATATACTTCATAGACTTCACTCAAACAATGAAGTTCATAAAGAGCTTTTAGTCTTTTGTATAGCAATAAAATCCATTAGAGCTTCCACAACGCTGCGATGGAGCCTTGATGTCTCTGTAGTTATTAAATTTATAAATGTAAAGATCAAGGTTCAATATAATAGATTGCAAAAGACAAACTTTTAAGCAATAGAAAAACAAAAATAAAGGAAAAAATGATCTTTTATGGAATTAACAGCGTATTCCCCTTTGTTTACAACTCGATTTATATTCAATGCTGCTCCACATAAACATGAGCTAAACCTTATTAGAGACTCAATGCAAACATTCAAAAAATAATTTTCAATATAAAAACATTGCAAATTTCTCCCGTCAAACTATCCTTCATATCTCTAATTGAGCCAAACTGAATCCTTAATCAAAAACATCTTCATCTCCCAGTGAGAACCTGAGTTGATTAATAATCGAATCAGTCTTGCAATTTGTACTGATTCATAGTTTGCGCATGTTATGCCAAACCTATGGGCTAACCTCGGGGTTTAGCAACGTTTTTTTCCCCCCATTCTTGCTCTCTTTTTTTGCCCATCTATCGTGTGATGTTTCTCATGCATTTTGCAGCATTTCCTTTTCGGTTTACATTTGCTTTCCTGTTGCCGTTGGCCACAAAACTGACACTCGTTTCATTGATAAGGTTTCGTTCTCTTTTTTCTTTTCAGCCACTCCTTCGGTTTCTTTTACCCTCGCCGGTAGCTGCCCAGGTAATCAAGTTAGACAGGAAAGGGTTTGTTAATTTCCCAGATATTGCAAAATAATTGCTTGCTTGTTCTGTCCAACCCAATTGGCAGTTCCCTTGTAATCTGCCTGCATCCTTGAAATGATGTCGAAACAGCTTTAAGGAAATTCAACTCACTGCCAGTGCCACTGGCTCTGCACTCATATTCTCAGTGACATGAACATGGCAGAGACACACACGCTGCACGTAAAAATGCGGCTTATGGTTCATATGCACTCGAGCCATATTCTGAACGACCCACACACACACACACAGACATGGACTTGGACTCAGACTCCTTAACCGCTTGGCTGCACAAGCTACTCCCAGTACTCTCCCTCTCTCTCTCTCTCTCTCTCTCTCTCTCTCTTACGCCCACTCGCTGTCTTTCGACAATGCAGCTCCAATTTCAACTCGCCGTTTGCTTGCCCTCTCTCTCTTTTTCTCTCTCTCTCTCTCCGTGTGAAAGTGTTAAAACGTGTCATTTGATACGCTGAACTGGCATAATATCAGCTAGCTGCTGGCTCCCCAGTGCCGCGTTTTATGTACTCCCGCCCGATGCTGGCATTTTTCTATGCAAATAATGCGGCGGTCTATATTCATTTATTTAGCATAAATATTTATATTTATATGCGCGCATTGCCATTTCTATAACAATCGCTATAAAGCATATATATGTACATTATTATATATACATCTGTATGTGTGTCCATGGATATCTATGGAACACCTGAAGTGAGCTGTGCATCTATTTAACATAAATGTAAATTTCCGCACTATTAACTTTTCTACGGTTTATTTTCATGGAAAGCTTTCAGCTGCTCTTTTCTTTCAGTTGATAAAATTTTGTGTATATGTATATATTTATTTTTTTTCAATACATCTTTGAATTGTAAAGATAAAACAGAACAGACTCTGCTTTGGATTATAAAGCATTTTTTTAAGAAGTGAATAATGGTAAGGAATATTGTAATAAAATATATTTTATAATATGGTAAAAATTATTTATTATTTATATATGAATATATTTTTAAATATATTTGATAATATTTCTATTTTATTAATTTTAATTTTTGGCTAATTTTATTTTATTATTTTATTTTATATATATGTATATATTTATTTATTAATTTATTATATATTTTTAAATATGTTTGTTATTATTTCTAATTTTATTTATTTTATTTTTTATTTATTTTAAATTTATTATTTTATTTTATATATAAATTTATTAATTTATTATATATTTTTCAATATATTTGATATCATTTCTTCATTTATTTATTTTATTTTTTTGTTTATTTTAATTTTATTATTTTTTATTATATATTAATTTATTGTATATTTTATATTTTAATTTATTTTTTGTTTATTTTTATTTATTTTGCAATTTATGGTTAATAAACAAAAATTAAAAATTTTTAGCATTGGCTCCTATGGAGATGCAAGAGGATATTAAACGCCCATAAGATGATAGCGCAATATGCATTATATTCAATATTATTTTAAGGCTAGGCTACGTCTATTGAAGATGCCATTGGGTAAATAGAAAAGAGTTCATTCAATTTGTTATCTTTTGCTTTTAACTGGAGGCCAGCTGAGATAATAAAGGAAGTTTCCAATAAAGTAGACTTGGTTTTATTTAAGCCAACATTCTTTTAGTTGAATACGAGCTTAAGATCCGAATGATAAAAGGCACAGCTTTGAGACGAATTACCTACCAGTAAGACATCCAAATTAGACTGATTTAGATTATATTTGTTTGTCAAGTCTTAATAAATATTTCACTATATATATATATATATATATATATATATATATTTATATTTTATTAATTAATATACTTAACATATAGTATCACTATTTCTTGCCCAGCCTCTTCTTTGCACTTTAAATTAAATTTCTTGTAAATCATCCCAAAATTTAATTGCGCAAACTTTTGCTTATCTTTGGCTTCACATTCTTCTTTGTTGAGCACATTAAAATTATATTTCTGTATATATTGTTGGCTGTGAGTTTTTATGTGCTCTAAAAGCGTTTGATATTCAGCTTTTCCGCTGAGTGACTCGTTATCGTTTTGTGCATTTTATTGTGAGTTTTTAACGTCAATCTAGCTGAGAGCGACGAAAGGGCGACATTCTGCACCGAAATGAATGACAATTGTCTGTCTGTTCGTGCAAACTTTTGGCCAAAAGTCAACTCGAAAATTTGCACATTTAACTTTTAAGCGTCAGCATCCTCATCGCTCTACATACACACACACATACATATATATGTACAAGTATCTTTCTAAGCTGTGGCGTGGAGTGAAATAAAAAGCAAGTGCTTTTAATTTTGTTTGTCGCTTTGGTTCGGCTTGTTGTGTCATCTGCGCCAATTTGCCATTGGCTCGTAAATATATTTATGCTGGCATTTTATTTGCGCACTCAAATCAAATTTATGGCTCCATTTTATTTTTTAGAAAACAACAAGTTGAGAGACATTATATATTATGATGAAGTGTTTGCTGCGCCATCTGGACTAAATATATGTCGTATGATGTGCTTAAGGGTTCTACTACTGCCCTGATTGGGTCTCTTTCGTCTCGGTCTATGAATATATGATTCTGATTTAAGGCGAATAATCCCAGCAGCAGCACGATTGTCTTGCTTATTATTCTTATCGGCTTCCCTTGGCTGCTGGCCTTGCTCAGTGCCATTTTTTACGTCCCACACTGCGTATACGTACTCGCACTCGCACTGGCACTCGTAGACGCCACAGTTCGTCGCGCGTTTTACTTAAGAGCCGCGAATAATGGCAATTTTCGTTTGCAAATGTGCAACCGGGTGCGGTGGCCGCCTCTACCCTCGCCGCCAGCCACCCCTCTGCAGTTGTGCTTTGCTTATAAATTTCAAATGCAAATGCTAAACCAGCTCCAAGTTGCCGGTTCGCTGAGACATTTGTCAGCGTTATATGCTGCACACATTGTGGTTACAGGCACACATACATATCTAGACTATATGCACATGACAATCTCTGCGGCTTCTCCTTGAGACGCGGCTCAACCTGCTGCGACATTCGCGGCTGCATTACGCTAATAACCTGAGCTGTTTGAGTTATGTGCAACGGCCAGGAAATTTCTGGCTTCGCAGATAAAACGCAGCGCTTTAGGACAATTTGTGAGCTTGTCATACAAACTTGAGCTCAACTATTAATTAACCCAATAACGTCTAGCTGAGCTCGCGCAGCTCAATTTCGAAAGTTTTTGGCTACCTGGGAGCTCAGAGCAATCTATATACATAGATATGTGGATAGAGCAGACTGAAGCATCAGCAAAGTCCACAAGGCAATTTTAGCTTGATTGAGATAGCTGAGGCTCCAAAGATAGCAAAGGCAAACAGTCTTCCATCGTGCCCGAATATTTGAATATGCAAAAGCCAAGTGGGTGTGGCCTGAGCTGCCAATAAGAATATTGACTTGATGAGAATTGCATAGAAGAGAATTGCAAGAATATACTAAAAGCTGTCTTCGGTTGTCTTTGGCTTCTTTTCTACATTTATTGATTCAGCGAAACAATAAAAGTCCGAGCGTCACATAAAACACTTTGTTACATAAACTATCCATGGCGCGTGTGAACGGCGCCTATGCTTGACGACCTCTAAGTGCAGCCTTTGTGTGTACTTCCGGCACAAAGGCTGACCCCCCTCTGACTACACCTGTGTGTGTACGCACAAGCGGAAGTTGACCAGGCGCTGCTGCCAAAGTGTCGAGCCCCTACTTGGGTGTGTCTCCCTCCCTTTTTCCCCCCACTCACACTCTCCCTCTCTCTCTCTCTCCCTCTGTGTGCGAAAGAAACTTCCGTGCCGTGTCCCGGCGCACACTTCCGCCCGTCTGGCCCCTTTGACTTGTCATTGTCATGTGCTAGCCGCATTGTAAGGACAACGCTCGTCCTTCGCATATTTGCATTTGAGGACGCGCCTGCATATCAATGGCAGCTCCTCAGTAGAGCCAATCTTCAGCAGAGATGCCACTCAATATTCGTTATGTTCAACGTTTCACCTCAGTCAGCCGCATAAAACTAATTCGCCAGGAATATTTTTTACTCCACTCTGCAAAACTTTTCCCATCGCAGAGCAAAAAGTTGATAATTACCTCATACATTCTGTTGGCTTAATTAGCGGGCAGCTTGTGGCCCCTTTTTATAGAGTTTTACGTTGCTTCGGCATTTTAAATATTTACCAGCTGTGACAAGCGAAAGCTTTCTGCAATGATATATATTTTAATAAAAAACCGTGAGAGGGTGAAATGTTTTCACACATCTATTTTGCATACATTCTGCAGATTTGAGAATTTAATTTGTCATAACTTTTTAATGTGCATCAAAATTAGTTTAGAGTTGGAAATTAAGTTTAACAGCTTTTGATGGTTCTATTAGATGTTTGGCAGGGCTCTATTCATTATTGAATAATTTAATAAACTAATCCATGAGCTCTCCTGATATATTTTTTTTTTTTTTTTTTTTTTTTTTTTTTTTTTTTTTTTTTTTTTTTTTTTTTT